>JAWQEG010001205.1:0-10000 GCA_033782935.1 Petrolisthes cinctipes
ACCTAACCTAACCTAACCTAACCTAACCTAACCTAACCTAACCTAACCTAACCTAACCTAACCTAACCTAACCTAACCTAACCTAACCTAACCTAACCTAACCTAACCTAACCTAACCTAACCTAACCTAACCTAACCTAACCTAACCTAACCTAACCTAACCTAACCTAACCTAACCTAACCTAACCTAACCTAACCTAACCTAACCTAACCTAACCTAACCTAACCTAACCTAACCTAACCTAACCTAACCTAACCTAACCTAACCTAACCTAACCTAACCTAACCTAACCTAACCTAACCTAACCTAACCTAACCTAACCTAACCTAACCTAACCTAACCTAACCTAACCTAACCTAACCTAACCTAACCTAACCTAACCTAACCTAACCTAACCTAACCTAACCTAACCTAACCTAACCTAACCTAACCTAACCTAACCTAACCTAACCTAACCTAACCTAACCTAACCTAACCTAACCTAACCTAACCTAACCTAACCTAACCTAACCTAACCTAACCTAACCTAACCTAACCTAACCTAACCTAACCTAACCTAACCTAACCTAACCTAACCTAACCTAACCTAACCTAACCTAACCTAACCTAACCTAACCTAACCTAACCTAACCTAACCTAACCTAACCTAACCTAACCTAACCTAACCTAACCTAACCTAACCTAACCTAACCTAACCTAACCTAACCTAACCTAACCTAACCTAACCTAACCTAACCTAACCTAACCTAACCTAACCTAACCTAACCTAACCTAACCTAACCTAACCTAACCTAACCTAACCTAACCTAACCTAACCAACCTAACCTAACCTAACCTAACCTAACCTAACCTAACCTAACCTAACCTAACCAACCTAACCTAACCTAACCTAACCTAACCTAACCTAACCTAACCTAACCTAACCTAACCTAACCTAACCTAACCTAACCTAACCTAACCTAACCTAACCTAACCTAACCTAACCTAACCTAACCTAACCTAACCTAACCTAACCTAACCTAACCTAACCTAACCTAACCTAACCTAACCTAACCTAACCTAACCTAACCTAACCTAACCTAACCTAACCTAACCTAACCTAACCTAACCTAACCTAACCTAACCTAACCTAACCTAACCTAACCTAACCTAACCTAACCTAACCTAACCTAACCTAACCTAACCTAACCTAACCTAACCTAACCTAACCTAACCTAACCTAACCTAACCTAACCTAACCTAACCTAACCTAACCTAACCTAACCTAACCTAACCTAACCTAACCTAACCTAACCTAACCTAACCTAACCTAACCTAACCTAACCTAACCTAACCTAACCTAACCTAACCTAACCTAACCTAACCTAACCTAACCTAACCTAACCTAACCTAACCTAACCTAACCTAACCTAACCTAACCTAACCTAACCTAACCTAACCTAACCTAACCTAACCTAACCTAACCTAACCTAACCTAACCTAACCTAACCTAACCTAACCTAACCTAACCTAACCTAACCTAACCTAACCTAACCTAACCTAACCTAACCTAACCTAACCTAACCTAACCTAACCTAACCTAACCTAACCTAACCTAACCTAACCTAACCTAACCTAACCTAACCTAACCTAACCTAACCTAACCTAACCTAACCTAACCTAACCTAACCTAACCTAACCTAACCTAACCTAACCTAACCTAACCTAACCTAACCTAACCTAACCTAACCTAACCTAACCTAACCTAACCTAACCTAACCTAACCTAACCTAACCTAACCTAACCTAACCTAACCTAACCTAACCTAACCTAACCTAACCTAACCTAACCTAACCTAACCTAACCTAACCTAACCTAACCTAACCTAACCTAACCTAACCTAACCTAACCTAACCTAACCTAACCTAACCTAACCTAACCTAACCTAACCTAACCTAACCTAACCTAACCTAACCTAACCTAACCTAACCTAACCTAACCTAACCTAACCTAACCTAACCTAACCTAACCTAACCTAACCTAACCTAACCTAACCTAACCTAACCTAACCTAACCTAACCTAACCTAACCTAACCTAACCTAACCTAACCTAACCTAACCTAACCTAACCTAACCTAACCTAACCTAACCTAACCTAACCTAACCTAACCTAACCTAACCTAACCTAACCTAACCTAACCTAACCTAACCTAACCTAACCTAACCTAACCTAACCTAACCTAACCTAACCTAACCTAACCTAACCTAACCTAACCTAACCTAACCTAACCTAACCTAACCTAACCTAACCTAACCTAACCTAACCTAACCTAACCTAACCTAACCTAACCTAACCTAACCTAACCTAACCTAACCTAACCTAACCTAACCTAACCTAACCTAACCTAACCTAACCTAACCTAACCTAACCTAACCTAACCTAACCTAACCTAACCTAACCTAACCTAACCTAACCTAACCTAACCTAACCTAACCTAACCTAACCTAACCTAACCTAACCTAACCTAACCTAACCTAACCTAACCTAACCTAACCTAACCTAACCTAACCTAACCTAACCTAACCTAACCTAACCTAACCTAACCTAACCTAACCTAACCTAACCTAACCTAACCTAACCTAACCTAACCTAACCTAACCTAACCTAACCTAACCTAACCTAACCTAACCTAACCTAACCTAACCTAACCTAACCTAACCTAACCTAACCTAACCTAACCTAACCTAACCTAACCTAACCTAACCTAACCTAACCTAACCTAACCTAACCTAACCTAACCTAACCTAACCTAACCTAACCTAACCTAACCTAACCTAACCTAACCTAACCTAACCTAACCTAACCTAACCTAACCTAACCTAACCTAACCTAACCTAACCTAACCTAACCTAACCTAACCTAACCTAACCTAACCTAACCTAACCTAACCTAACCTAACCTAACCTAACCTAACCTAACCTAACCTAACCTAACCTAACCTAACCTAACCTAACCTAACCTAACCTAACCTAACCTAACCTAACCTAACCTAACCTAACCTAACCTAACCTAACCTAACCTAACCTAACCTAACCTAACCTAACCTAACCTAACCTAACCTAACCTAACCTAACCTAACCTAACCTAACCTAACCTAACCTAACCTAACCTAACCTAACCTAACCTAACCTAACCTAACCTAACCTAACCTAACCTAACCTAACCTAACCTAACCTAACCTAACCTAACCTAACCTAACCTAACCTAACCTAACCTAACCTAACCTAACCTAACCTAACCTAACCTAACCTAACCTAACCTAACCTAACCTAACCTAACCTAACCTAACCTAACCTAACCTAACCTAACCTAACCTAACCTAACCTAACCTAACCTAACCTAACCTAACCTAACCTAACCTAACCTAACCTAACCTAACCTAACCTAACCTAACCTAACCTAACCTAACCTAACCTAACCTAACCTAACCTAACCTAACCTAACCTAACCTAACCTAACCTAACCTAACCTAACCTAACCTAACCTAACCTAACCTAACCTAACCTAACCTAACCTAACCTAACCTAACCTAACCTAACCTAACCTAACCTAACCTAACCTAACCTAACCTAACCTAACCTAACCTAACCTAACCTAACCTAACCTAACCTAACCTAACCTAACCTAACCTAACCTAACCTAACCTAACCTAACCTAACCTAACCTAACCTAACCTAACCTAACCTAACCTAACCTAACCTAACCTAACCTAACCTAACCTAACCTAACCTAACCTAACCTAACCTAACCTAACCTAACCTAACCTAACCTAACCTAACCTAACCTAACCTAACCTAACCTAACCTAACCTAACCTAACCTAACCTAACCTAACCTAACCTAACCTAACCTAACCTAACCTAACCTAACCTAACCTAACCTAACCTAACCTAACCTAACCTAACCTAACCTAACCTAACCTAACCTAACCTAACCTAACCTAACCTAACCTAACCTAACCTAACCTAACCTAACCTAACCTAACCTAACCTAACCTAACCTAACCTAACCTAACCTAACCTAACCTAACCTAACCTAACCTAACCTAACCTAACCTAACCTAACCTAACCTAACCTAACCTAACCTAACCTAACCTAACCTAACCTAACCTAACCTAACCTAACCTAACCTAACCTAACCTAACCTAACCTAACCTAACCTAACCTAACCTAACCTAACCTAACCTAACCTAACCTAACCTAACCTAACCTAACCTAACCTAACCTAACCTAACCTAACCTAACCTAACCTAACCTAACCTAACCTAACCTAACCTAACCTAACCTAACCTAACCTAACCTAACCTAACCTAACCTAACCTAACCTAACCTAACCTAACCTAACCTAACCTAACCTAACCTAACCTAACCTAACCTAACCTAACCTAACCTAACCTAACCTAACCTAACCTAACCTAACCTAACCTAACCTAACCTAACCTAACCTAACCTAACCTAACCTAACCTAACCTAACCTAACCTAACCTAACCTAACCTAACCTAACCTAACCTAACCTAACCTAACCTAACCTAACCTAACCTAACCTAACCTAACCTAACCTAACCTAACCTAACCTAACCTAACCTAACCTAACCTAACCTAACCTAACCTAACCTAACCTAACCTAACCTAACCTAACCTAACCTAACCTAACCTAACCTAACCTAACCTAACCTAACCTAACCTAACCTAACCTAACCTAACCTAACCTAACCTAACCTAACCTAACCTAACCTAACCTAACCTAACCTAACCTAACCTAACCTAACCTAACCTAACCTAACCTAACCTAACCTAACCTAACCTAACCTAACCTAACCTAACCTAACCTAACCTAACCTAACCTAACCTAACCTAACCTAACCTAACCTAACCTAACCTAACCTAACCTAACCTAACCTAACCTAACCTAACCTAACCTAACCTAACCTAACCTAACCTAACCTAACCTAACCTAACCTAACCTAACCTAACCTAACCTAACCTAACCTAACCTAACCTAACCTAACCTAACCTAACCTAACCTAACCTAACCTAACCTAACCTAACCTAACCTAACCTAACCTAACCTAACCTAACCTAACCTAACCTAACCTAACCTAACCTAACCTAACCTAACCTAACCTAACCTAACCTAACCTAACCTAACCTAACCTAACCTAACCTAACCTAACCTAACCTAACCTAACCTAACCTAACCTAACCTAACCTAACCTAACCTAACCTAACCTAACCTAACCTAACCTAACCTAACCTAACCTAACCTAACCTAACCTAACCTAACCTAACCTAACCTAACCTAACCTAACCTAACCTAACCTAACCTAACCTAACCTAACCTAACCTAACCTAACCTAACCTAACCTAACCTAACCTAACCTAACCTAACCTAACCTAACCTAACCTAACCTAACCTAACCTAACCTAACCTAACCTAACCTAACCTAACCTAACCTAACCTAACCTAACCTAACCTAACCTAACCTAACCTAACCTAACCTAACCTAACCTAACCTAACCTAACCTAACCTAACCTAACCTAACCTAACCTAACCTAACCTAACCTAACCTAACCTAACCTAACCTAACCTAACCTAACCTAACCTAACCTAACCTAACCTAACCTAACCTAACCTAACCTAACCTAACCTAACCTAACCTAACCTAACCTAACCTAACCTAACCTAACCTAACCTAACCTAACCTAACCTAACCTAACCTAACCTAACCTAACCTAACCTAACCTAACCTAACCTAACCTAACCTAACCTAACCTAACCTAACCTAACCTAACCTAACCTAACCTAACCTAACCTAACCTAACCTAACCTAACCTAACCTAACCTAACCTAACCTAACCTAACCTAACCTAACCTAACCTAACCTAACCTAACCTAACCTAACCTAACCTAACCTAACCTAACCTAACCTAACCTAACCTAACCTAACCTAACCTAACCTAACCTAACCTAACCTAACCTAACCTAACCTAACCTAACCTAACCTAACCTAACCTAACCTAACCTAACCTAACCTAACCTAACCTAACCTAACCTAACCTAACCTAACCTAACCTAACCTAACCTAACCTAACCTAACCTAACCTAACCTAACCTAACCTAACCTAACCTAACCTAACCTAACCTAACCTAACCTAACCTAACCTAACCTAACCTAACCTAACCTAACCTAACCTAACCTAACCTAACCTAACCTAACCTAACCTAACCTAACCTAACCTAACCTAACCTAACCTAACCTAACCTAACCTAACCTAACCTAACCTAACCTAACCTAACCTAACCTAACCTAACCTAACCTAACCTAACCTAACCTAACCTAACCTAACCTAACCTAACCTAACCTAACCTAACCTAACCTAACCTAACCTAACCTAACCTAACCTAACCTAACCTAACCTAACCTAACCTAACCTAACCTAACCTAACCTAACCTAACCTAACCTAACCTAACCTAACCTAACCTAACCTAACCTAACCTAACCTAACCTAACCTAACCTAACCTAACCTAACCTAACCTAACCTAACCTAACCTAACCTAACCTAACCTAACCTAACCTAACCTAACCTAACCTAACCTAACCTAACCTAACCTAACCTAACCTAACCTAACCTAACCTAACCTAACCTAACCTAACCTAACCTAACCTAACCTAACCTAACCTAACCTAACCTAACCTAACCTAACCTAACCTAACCTAACCTAACCTAACCTAACCTAACCTAACCTAACCTAACCTAACCTAACCTAACCTAACCTAACCTAACCTAACCTAACCTAACCTAACCTAACCTAACCTAACCTAACCTAACCTAACCTAACCTAACCTAACCTAACCTAACCTAACCTAACCTAACCTAACCTAACCTAACCTAACCTAACCTAACCTAACCTAACCTAACCTAACCTAACCTAACCTAACCTAACCTAACCTAACCTAACCTAACCTAACCTAACCTAACCTAACCTAACCTAACCTAACCTAACCTAACCTAACCTAACCTAACCTAACCTAACCTAACCTAACCTAACCTAACCTAACCTAACCTAACCTAACCTAACCTAACCTAACCTAACCTAACCTAACCTAACCTAACCTAACCTAACCTAACCTAACCTAACCTAACCTAACCTAACCTAACCTAACCTAACCTAACCTAACCTAACCTAACCTAACCTAACCTAACCTAACCTAACCTAACCTAACCTAACCTAACCTAACCTAACCTAACCTAACCTAACCTAACCTAACCTAACCTAACCTAACCTAACCTAACCTAACCTAACCTAACCTAACCTAACCTAACCTAACCTAACCTAACCTAACCTAACCTAACCTAACCTAACCTAACCTAACCTAACCTAACCTAACCTAACCTAACCTAACCTAACCTAACCTAACCTAACCTAACCTAACCTAACCTAACCTAACCTAACCTAACCTAACCTAACCTAACCTAACCTAACCTAACCTAACCTAACCTAACCTAACCTAACCTAACCTAACCTAACCTAACCTAACCTAACCTAACCTAACCTAACCTAACCTAACCTAACCTAACCTAACCTAACCTAACCTAACCTAACCTAACCTAACCTAACCTAACCTAACCTAACCTAACCTAACCTAACCTAACCTAACCTAACCTAACCTAACCTAACCTAACCTAACCTAACCTAACCTAACCTAACCTAACCTAACCTAACCTAACCTAACCTAACCTAACCTAACCTAACCTAACCTAACCTAACCTAACCTAACCTAACCTAACCTAACCTAACCTAACCTAACCTAACCTAACCTAACCTAACCTAACCTAACCTAACCTAACCTAACCTAACCTAACCTAACCTAACCTAACCTAACCTAACCTAACCTAACCTAACCTAACCTAACCTAACCTAACCTAACCTAACCTAACCTAACCTAACCTAACCTAACCTAACCTAACCTAACCTAACCTAACCTAACCTAACCTAACCTAACCTAACCTAACCTAACCTAACCTAACCTAACCTAACCTAACCTAACCTAACCTAACCTAACCTAACCTAACCTAACCTAACCTAACCTAACCTAACCTAACCTAACCTAACCTAACCTAACCTAACCTAACCTAACCTAACCTAACCTAACCTAACCTAACCTAACCTAACCTAACCTAACCTAACCTAACCTAACCTAACCTAACCTAACCTAACCTAACCTAACCTAACCTAACCTAACCTAACCTAACCTAACCTAACCTAACCTAACCTAACCTAACCTAACCTAACCTAACCTAACCTAACCTAACCTAACCTAACCTAACCTAACCTAACCTAACCTAACCTAACCTAACCTAACCTAACCTAACCTAACCTAACCTAACCTAACCTAACCTAACCTAACCTAACCTAACCTAACCTAACCTAACCTAACCTAACCTAACCTAACCTAACCTAACCTAACCTAACCTAACCTAACCTAACCTAACCTAACCTAACCTAACCTAACCTAACCTAACCTAACCTAACCTAACCTAACCTAACCTAACCTAACCTAACCTAACCTAACCTAACCTAACCTAACCTAACCTAACCTAACCTAACCTAACCTAACCTAACCTAACCTAACCTAACCTAACCTAACCTAACCTAACCTAACCTAACCTAACCTAACCTAACCTAACCTAACCTAACCTAACCTAACCTAACCTAACCTAACCTAACCTAACCTAACCTAACCTAACCTAACCTAACCTAACCTAACCTAACCTAACCTAACCTAACCTAACCTAACCTAACCTAACCTAACCTAACCTAACCTAACCTAACCTAACCTAACCTAACCTAACCTAACCTAACCTAACCTAACCTAACCTAACCTAACCTAACCTAACCTAACCTAACCTAACCTAACCTAACCTAACCTAACCTAACCTAACCTAACCTAACCTAACCTAACCTAACCTAACCTAACCTAACCTAACCTAACCTAACCTAACCTAACCTAACCTAACCTAACCTAACCTAACCTAACCTAACCTAACCTAACCTAACCTAACCTAACCTAACCTAACCTAACCTAACCTAACCTAACCTAACCTAACCTAACCTAACCTAACCTAACCTAACCTAACCTAACCTAACCTAACCTAACCTAACCTAACCTAACCTAACCTAACCTAACCTAACCTAACCTAACCTAACCTAACCTAACCTAACCTAACCTAACCTAACCTAACCTAACCTAACCTAACCTAACCTAACCTAACCTAACCTAACCTAACCTAACCTAACCTAACCTAACCTAACCTAACCTAACCTAACCTAACCTAACCTAACCTAACCTAACCTAACCTAACCTAACCTAACCTAACCTAACCTAACCTAACCTAACCTAACCTAACCTAACCTAACCTAACCTAACCTAACCTAACCTAACCTAACCTAACCTAACCTAACCTAACCTAACCTAACCTAACCTAACCTAACCTAACCTAACCTAACCTAACCTAACCTAACCTAACCTAACCTAACCTAACCTAACCTAACCTAACCTAACCTAACCTAACCTAACCTAACCTAACCTAACCTAACCTAACCTAACCTAACCTAACCTAACCTAACCTAACCTAACCTAACCTAACCTAACCTAACCTAACCTAACCTAACCTAACCTAACCTAACCTAACCTAACCTAACCTAACCTAACCTAACCTAACCTAACCTAACCTAACCTAACCTAACCTAACCTAACCTAACCTAACCTAACCTAACCTAACCTAACCTAACCTAACCTAACCTAACCTAACCTAACCTAACCTAACCTAACCTAACCTAACCTAACCTAACCTAACCTAACCTAACCTAACCTAACCTAACCTAACCTAACCTAACCTAACCTAACCTAACCTAACCTAACCTAACCTAACCTAACCTAACCTAACCTAAC
>JAWQEG010001205.1:20000-22500 GCA_033782935.1 Petrolisthes cinctipes
GAGGTTTGGTTAGGTTAGGTTAGGTTTGAGGTTAGGTTAGGTTAGGTTAGGTTTGAGGTTAGGTTAGGTTAGGTTTGACGTTAGGTTAGGTTAGGTTAGGTTTGAGGTTAGGTTAGGTTAGGTTAGGTTTGAGGTTAGGTTAGGTTAGGTTAGGTTTGAGGTTAGGTTAGGTTAGGTTAGGTTTTAGGTTAGGTTAGGTTAGGTTAGGTTTGAGGTTAGGTTAGGTTAGGTTAGGTTTGAGATTAGGTTAGGTTAGGTTAGGTTTGAGGTTAGGTTAGGTTAGGTTTGAGGTTAGGTTAGGTTAGGTTAGGTTTGAGGTTAGGTTAGGTTTGAGGTTAGGTTAGGTTAAGTTAGGTTTGAGGTTAGGTTAGGTTAGGTTAGGTTTGAGGTTAGGTTAGGTTAGGTTTAAGGTTAGGTTAGGTTAGGTTTAAGGTTAGGTTAGGTTAAGTTAGGTTTGAGGTTTGGTTAGGTTAGGTTAGGTTTGAGGTTAGGTTAGGTTAGGTTAGGTTTGAGGTTAGGTTAGGTTAGGTTAGGTTTGAGGTTAGGTTAGGTTAGGTTAGGTTTGAGGTTAGGTTAGGTTAGGTTAGGTTTGAGGTTAGGTTAGGTTAGGTTTGAGGTTAGGTTAGGTTAGGTTTGAGGTTAGGTTAGGTTAGGTTAGGTTTGAAGTTAGGTTAGGTTAGGTTTGAGGTTAGGTTAGGTTAGGTTAGGTTTGAGGTTAGGTTAGGTTGGGTTAGGTTAGGTTTGTGGTTAGGTGAGGTTAGGTTAGGTTAGGTTTGAGGTTAGGTTAGGTTGGGTTAGGTTAGGTTTGAGGTTAGGTGAGGTTAGGTTTGAGGTTATGTGAGGTTAGGTTTGAGGTTATGTGAGGTTAGGTTTGAGGATATGTGAGGTTAGGTTTGAGTTTATGTGAGGTTAGGTTTGAGGTTATGTGAGGTTAGGTTTGAGGTTATGTGAGGTTAGGTTTGAGGTTATGTGAGGTTAGGTTTGAGGTTATGTGAGGTTAGGTTTGAAGTTATGTGAGGTTAGGTTTGAGGTTATGTGAGGTTAGGTTTGAGGTTATGTGAGGTTAGGTTTGAAGTTATGTGAGGTTAGGTTTGAGGTTATGTGAGGTTAGGTTTGAGGTTATGTGAGGTTAGGTTTAAAGTTATGTGAGGTTAATTTTGAGGTTATGTGAGGTTAGGTTTGAGGTTATGTGAGGTTAGGTTTGAGGTTATGTGAGGTTAGGTTTGAGGTTATGTGAGGTTAGGTTTGAGGTTATGTGAGGTTAGGTTTAAAGTTATGTGAGGTTAGGTTTGAGGTTATGTGAGGTTAGGTTTGAGGTTATGTGAGGTTAGGTTTGAGGTTATGTGAGGTTAGGTTTGAGGTTATGTGAGGTTAGGTTTGAGGTTATGTGAGGTTAGGTTTGAGGTTATGTGAGGTTAGGTTTGAGGTTATGTGAGGTTAGGTTTGAGGTTATGTGAGGTTAGGTTAGGTTAGGTTAGGTTATGTTAGGTTAGGTTAGGTTAGGTTTGAGGTTAGGTTAGGTTAGGTTAGGTTTGAGGTTAGGTTAGGTTAGGTTTAAGGTTAGGTTAGGTTAGGTTAGGTTTGAGGTTTGGTTAGGTTAGGTTAGGTTTGAGGTTAGGTTAGGTTAGGTTTGAGGTTAGGTTAGGTTAGGTTAGGTTTGAGGTTAGGTTAGGTTAGGTTAGGTTTGAGGTTAGGTTAGGTTAGGTTAGGTTTGAGGTTAGGTAAGGTTAGGTTTGAGGTTAGGTTTGGTTAGGTTAGGTTTGAGGTTAGGTTAGGTTTGAGGTTAGGTTAGGTTAGGTTAGGTTTGAGGTTAGGTTAGGTTAGGTTAGGTTTGAGGTTAGGTTCGGTTAGGTTAGGTTTGAGGTTAGGTTAGGTTAGGTTAGGTTTGAGGTTAGGTTAGGTTAGGTTTAAGGTTAGGCTAGGTTAGGTTAGGTTTGAGGTTTGGTTAGGTTAGGTTAGGTTTGAGGTTAGGTTAGGTTAGGTTTGAGGTGAGGTTAGGGTTAGGTTAGGTTTGAGGTTAGGTTAGGTTAGGTTAGGTTTGAGGTTAGGTTAGGTTAGGTTAGGTTTGAGGTTAGGTTAGGTTAGGTTTGAGGTTAGGTTAGGTTAGGTTTGAGGTTAGGTTAGGTTAGGTTAGGTTTGAAGTTAGGTTAGGTTAGGTTAGGTTTGAGGTTAGGTTAGGTTAGGTTAGGTTTGAGGTTAGGTTAGGTTTGAGGTTAGGTTAGGTTAGGTTAGGTTTGAGGTTAGGTTAGGTTAGGTTTGAGGTTAGGTTAGGTTAGGTTTGAGGTTTGGTTAGGTTAGGTTAGGTTTGAGGTTAGGTTAGGTTAGGTTAGGTTTGAGGTTAGGTTAGGTTAGGTTTGACATTAGGTTAGGTTAGGTTAGGTTTGAGGTTAGGTTAGGTTAGGTTAGGTTTGAGGTTAGGTTAGGTTAGGTTAGGTTTGAGGTTAGGTTAGGTTAGGTTAGGTTTGAGGTTAGGTTAGGTTAGGTTAGGTTTGAGGTTAGG
>JAWQEG010001205.1:30000-32500 GCA_033782935.1 Petrolisthes cinctipes
TTTGAGGTTATGTGAGGTTAGGTTTGAGGTTATGTAAGGTTAGGTTTGAGGTTATGTGAGGTTAGGTTTGAGGTTATGTGAGGTTAGGTTTGAGGTTATGTGAGGTTAGGTTTGAAGTTATGTGAGGTTAGGTTTGAGGTTATGTGAGGTTAGGTTTGAGGTTATGTGAGGTTAGGTTTAAAGTTATGTGAGGTTAGGTTTGAGGTTATGTGAGGTTAGGTTTGAGGTTATGTGAGGTTAGGTTTGAGGTTATGTGAGGTTAGGTTTGAGGTTATGTGAGGTTAGGTTTGAGGTTATGTGAGGTTAGGTTTGAGGTTATGTGAGGTTAGGTTTGAGGTTATGTGAGGTTAGGTTATAGTTATGTGAGGTTAGGTTTGAGTTATGTGAGGTTAGGTTTGAGTTATGTGAGGTTAGGTTTGTGGTTATGTGAGGTTAGGTTTGATGTTATATGAGGTTAGGTTTGAGGTTATGTGAGGTTAGGTTTGAGGTTATGTGAGGTTAGGTTTGAGGTTATGTGAGGTTAGGTTTGAGGTTATGTGAGGTTAGGTTTGAGGTTATGTGAGGTTAGGTTTGAGGTTAGGTTAGGTTTGGTTTGAGGTTATGTGAGGTTAGGTTTGAGGTTATGTGAGGTTAGGTTTGAGGTTATGTGAGGTTAGGTTTGAGGTTATGTGAGGTTAGGTTTGAGGTTATGTGAGGTTAGGTTTGAGGTTATGTGAGGTTAGGTTTGAGGTTATGTGAGGTTAGGTTTGAGTTATGTGAGGTTAGGTTTGAGTTATGTGAGGTTAGGTTTGAGGTTAGGTTTGAGGTTATGTGAGGTTAGGTTTGAGGTTATGTGAGGTTAAGTTTGAGGTTATGTGAGGTTAGGTTTGAGGTTATGTGAGGTTAGGTTTGAGGTTATGTGAGGTTAGGTTTGAGGTTATGTGAGGTTAGGTTTGAGGCTATGTGAGGTTAGGTTTGAGGTTATGTGAGGTTAGGTTTGAGGTTATGTGAGGTTAGGTTTGGGTTATGTGAGGTTAGGTTTGAGTTATGTGAGGTTAGGTTTGAGTTATGTGAGGTTGGGTTTGAGGTTATGTGAGGTTAGGTTTCAGGTTATGTGAGGTTAGGTTTGAGGTTATGTGATGTTATGTTTGAGTTATGTGAGGTTAGGTTTGAGTTATGTGAGGTTGGGTTTGATGTTATGTGAGGTTAGGTTTGAGGCTACGTGAGGTTAGGTTTGAGGTTACGTGAGGTTAGGTTTGAGGTTAGGTTTGAGGTTATGTGAGGTTAGGTTTGAGGTTATGTGAGGTTAAGTTTGAGGTTATGTGAGGTTAGGTTTGAGGTTATGTGAGGTTAGGTTTGAGGTTATGTGAGGTTAGGTTTGAGGTTATGTGAGGTTAGGTTTGAGGCTATGTGAGGTTAGGTTTGAGGTTATGTGAGGTTAGGTTTGAGGTTATGTGAGGTTAGGTTTGAGGTTATGTGAGGTTAGGTTTGGGTTATGTGAGGTTAGGTTTGAGTTATGTGAGGTTAGGTTTGAGTTATGTGAGGTTGGGTTTGAGGTTAGGTTAGGTTAGGTTTCAGGTTATGTGAGGTTAGGTTTGAGGTTATGTGATTTTATGTTTGAGTTATGTGAGGTTAGGTTTGAGTTATGTGAGGTTGGGTTTGATGTTATGTGAGGTTAGGTTTGAGGCTACGTGAGGTTAGGTTTGAGGTTACGTGAGATTAGGTTTGAGGTTACGTGAGGTTAGGTTTGAGGTTACGTGAGGTTAGGTTTGAGTTATGTGAGGTTAGGTTTGAGTTATGTGAGGTTAGGTTTGAGGTTATGTGAGGTTAGGTTTGAGGTTATGTGAGGTTAGGTTTGAGGTTAGGTTCGATTAGGTTAGGTTATAACCTCAAAAATAACCTCACATAACCTCAAACCTAACCTCACATAACCTCAAACCTAACCTCACATAACCTCAAACCTAACCTCACATAACCTTAAACCTAACCTCACATAACCTCAAACCTAACCTCACATAACCTCAAACCTAACCTCACATAACCTCAAACCTAACCTCACATAACCTCAAACCTAACCTCACATAACCTCAAACCTAACCTCACATAACTTTAAACCTAACCTCACATAACCTCAAACCTAACCTCACATAACCTCAAACCTAACCTCACAAAACTTCAAACCTAACCTCACATAACCTCAAACCTAACCTCACATAACCTCAAAACCTAACCTCACATAACCTCAAACCTAACCTCACATAACCTCAAACCTAACCTCACATAACCTCAAACCTAACCTCACATAACCTCAAACCTAACCTCACATAACCTCAAACGTAACCTCACATAACCTCAAACCTAACCTCACATAACCTCAAACCTAACCTCACATAACCTCAAACCTAACCTCACATAACCTCAAACCTAACCTCACATAACCTCAAAACTAACCTCACATAACCTCAAACCTAACCTCACATAACCTCAAACCTAACCTCACATAACCTCAAACCTAACCTTA
>JAWQEG010001205.1:42500-47500 GCA_033782935.1 Petrolisthes cinctipes
TAACCTAACCTCAAACCTAACCTAACCTAACCTAACCTCAAACCTAACCTAACCTAACCTCAAACCTAACCTAACCTAACCTAATCTCAAACCTAACCTAACCTAACCTAACCTCAAACCTAACCTAACCTAACCTAACCTCAAACCTAACCTAACCTAACCTAACCTCAAACCTAACCTAACCTAACCTAACCTCAAACCTAACCTAACCTAACCTAACCTCAAACCTAACCTAACCTAACCTAACGTCAAACCTAACCTAACCTAACCTCAAACCTAACCTAACCTAACCTAACCTCAAACCTAACCTAACCTAACCAAACCTCAAACCTAACCTAACCTAACCTAACCTCAAACCTAACCTAACCTAACCTAACCTCAAACCTAACCTAACCTAACCTAACCTCAAACCTAACCTAACCTAACCTAACCTCAAACCTAACCTAACCTAACCTCAAACCTAACCTAACCTAACCTAACCTCAAACCTAACCTAACCTAACCTAACGTCAAACCTAACCTAACCTAACCTCAAACCTAACCTAACCTAACCTAACCTCAAACCTAACCTAACCTAACCTAACCTCAAACCTAACCTTACCTAACCTAACCTCAAACCTAACCTAACCTAACCTCAAACCTAACCTAACCTAACCAAACCTCAAACCTAACCTAACCTAACCTAACCTTAAACCTAACCTAACCTAACCTCAAACCTAACCTAACCTAACCTAACCTCAAACCTAACCTAACCTAACCTAACATAACCTAACCTAACCTAACCTAACCTAACCTAACCTCACATAACCTCAAACCTAACCTCACATAACCTCAAACCTAACCTCACATAACCTCAAACCTAACCTCACATAACCTCAAACCTAACCTCACATAACCTCAAACCTAACCTCACATAACCTCAAACCTAACCTCACATAACATCAAACCTAACCTCACATAACCTCAAACCTAACCTCACATAACCTCAAACCTAACCTCACATAACCTCAAACCTAACCTCACATAACCTTAAACCTAACCTCACATAACCTCAAACCTAACCTCACATAACCTCAAACCTAACCTCACATAACCTCAAACCTAACCTCACATAACCTCAAACCTAACCTCACATAACCTCAAACCTAACCTCACATAACTTTAATCCTAACCTCACATAAGCTCAAACCTAACCTCACATAACCTCAAACCTAACCTCACATAACTTCAAACCTAACCTCACATAACCTCAAACCTAACCTCACATAACCTCAAACCTAACCTCACATAACCTCAAACCTAACCTCACATAACTTCAAACCTAACCTCACATAACCTCAAACCTAACCTCACATAACCTCAAACCTAACCTCACATAACCTCAAACCTAACCTCACATAACCTCAAACCTAACCTCACATAACCTCAAACCTAACCTCACATAAACTCAAACCTAACCTCACATATCCTCAAACCTAACCTCACATTACCTCAAACCTAACCTCACATAACCTCAAACCTAACCTCACCTAACCTCAAACCTAACCTAACCCAACCTAACCTAACCTCAAACCTAACCTAACCTAACCTCAGACCAAACCTAACCTAACCTAACCTCACCTAACCACAAACCTAACCTAACCCAACCTAACCTAACCTCAAACCTAACCTAACCTAACCTAACCTCAAACCTAACCTAACCTAACTTCAAACCTAACCTAACCTAACCTAACCTCAAACCTAACCTAACCTAACCTCAAACCTAACCTAACCTAACCTAAAACCTAACCTAACCTAACCTAACCTCAAACCTAACCTAACCTAACCTAACCTCAAACCTAACCTAACCTAACCTAACCTCAAACCTAACCTAACCTAACCTAACCTCAAACCTAACCTAACCTAACCAAACCTCAAACCTAACCTAACCTAACCTAACCTTAAACCTAACCTAACCTAACCTCAAACCTAACCTAACCTAACCTAACCTCAAACCTAACCTAACCTAACCTAACCTCAAACCTAACCTAACCTAACCTCAAACCTAACCTAACCTCAAACCTAACCTAACCTAACCTAACCTCAAACCTAACCTAACCTCAAACCTAACCTAACCTAACCTAATCTCAAACCTAACCTAACCTAACCTAACCTCAAACCTAACCTAACCTAACCTAACCTCAAACCTAACCTACCCTAACCTAACCTCAAACCTAACCTAACCTAACCTAACCTCAAACCTAACCTAACCTAACCTAACCTCAAACCTAACCTAACCTAATGTCAAACCTAACCTAACCTAACCTCAAACCTAACCTAACCTAACCTAACCTCAAACCTAACCTAACCTAACCAAACCTCAAACCTAACCTAACCTAACCTCAAACCTAACCTAACCTAACCTAACCTCAAACCTAACCTAACCTAACCTAACCTCAAACCTAACCTAACCTCAAACCTAACCTAACCTAACCTAACCTCAAACCTAACCTAACCTAACCTAACTTCAAACCTAACCTAACCTAACCTAACCTCAAACCTAACCTAACCTAACCTCAAACCTAACCTAACCTAACCTCAAACCTAACCTAACCTAACCTAACCTCAAACCTAACCTAACCTAACCTAACCTCAAACCTAACCTAACCCTAACCTAACCTCAAACCTAACCTAACCTAACCTCAAACCTAACCTAACCTAACCAAACCTCAAACCTAACCTAACCTAACCTAACCTTAAACCTAACCTAACCTAACCTCAAACCTAACCTAACCTAACCTAACCTCAAACCTAACCTAACCTAACCTAACCTCAAACCTAACCTAACCTAACCTAACCTCAAACCTAACCTAACCTAACCTAACCTCAAACCTAACCTAACCTAACCTCAAACCTAACCTAACCTCAAACCTAACCTAACCTAACCTAACGTCAAACCTAACCTAACCTCAAACCTAACCTAACCTAACCTAACCTCAAACCTAACCTAACCTAACCTAACTTCAAACCTAACCTAACCTAACCTAACCTCAAACCTAACCTAACCTAACCTCAAACCTAACCTAACCTAACCAAACCTCAAACCTAACCTAACCTAACCTAACCTTAAACCTAACCTAACCTAACCTCAAACCTAACCTAACCTAACCTAACCTCAAACCTAACCTAACCTAACCTAACATAACCTAACCTAACCTAACCTAACCTCACATAACCTCAAACCTAACCTCACATAACCTCAAACCTAACCTCACATAACCTCAAACCTAACCTCACATAACCTCAAACCTAACCTCACATAACCTCAAACCTAACCTCACATAACCTCAAACCTAACCTCACATAACCTCAAACCTAACCTCACATAACCTCAAACCTAACCTCACATAACTTTAAACCTAACCTCACATAACCTCAAACCTAACCTCACATAACCTCAAACCTAACCTCACATAACCTCAAACCTAACCTCACATAACCTCAAACCTAACCTCACATAACCTCAAAATTAACCTCACATAACTTTAAACCTAACCTCACATAACCTCAAACCTAACCTTACATAACCTCAAACATAACCTCACATAACTTCAAACCTAACCTCACATAACCTCAAACCTAACCTCACATAACCTCAAACCTAACCTCACATAACCTCAAAGCTAACCTCACATAACTTCAAACCTAACCTCACATAACCTCAAACCTAACCTCACATAACCTCAAACCTAACCTCACATAACCTCAAACCTAACCTCACATAACCTCAAACCTAACCTCACATAACCTCAAACCTAACCTCACATAAACTCAAACCTAACCTCACATATCCTCAAACCTAACCTCACATAACCTCAAACCTAACCTCACATAACCTCAAACCTAACCTCACCTAACCTCAAACCTAACCTAACCCAACCTAACCTAACCTAAAACCTAACCTAACCTAACCTCAGACCAAACCTAACCTAACCTAACCTCACCTAACCACAAACCTAACCTAACCCAACCTAACCTAACCTCAAACCTAACCTAACCTAACCTAACCTCAAACCTAACCTAACCTAACTTCAAACCTAACCTAACCTAACCTAACCTCAAACCTAACCTAACCTAACCTCAAACCTAACCTAACCTAACCTCAAACCTAACCTAACCTAACCTAACCTCAAACCTAACCTAACCTAACCTAACCTCAAACCTAACCTAACCTAACCTAACCTCAAACCTAACCTAACCTAACCTAACCTCAAACCTAACCTAACCTAACCAAACCTCAAACCTAACCTAACCTAACCTAACCTTAAACCTAACCTAACCTAACCTCAAACCTAACCTAACCTAACCTCAAACCTAACCTAACCTAACCTAACCTCAAACCTAACCTAACCTAACCTAACCTCAAACCTAACCTAACCTCAAACCTAACCTAACCTAACCTAACCTCAAACCTAACCTAACCTAACCTCAAACCTAACCTAACCTAACCTAATCTCAAACCTAACCTAACCTAACCTAACCTCAAACCTAACCTAACCTAACCTAACCTAAAACCTAACCTAACCTAACCTAACCTCAAACCAAACCTAACCTAACCTAACCTCAAACCTAACCTAACCTAACCTAACCTCAAACCTAACCTAACCTAACCTAACGTCAAACCTAACCTAACCTAACCTCAAACCTAACCTAACCTAACCTAACCTCAAACCTAACCTAACCTAACCAAACCTCAAACCTAACCTAACCTAACCTAACCTCAAACCTAACCTAACCTAACCTAACCTCAAACCTAACCTAACCTAACCTAACCTCAAACCTAACCTAACCTCAAACCTAACCTAACCTAACCTAACCTCAAACCTAACCTAACCTAACCTAACTTCAAACCTAACCTAACCTAACCTAACCTCAAACCTAACCTAACCTAACCTCAAACCTAACCTAACCTAACGTTACACTTAACCTAACCTAACCTCAAACCTAACCTAACCTAACCTA
>JAWQEG010001205.1:52500-82204 GCA_033782935.1 Petrolisthes cinctipes
AACCTCAAACCTAACCTCACATAACCTCAAACCTAACCTCACATAACTTCAAACCTAACCTCACATAACCTCAAACCTAACCTCACATAACCTCAAACCTAACCTCACATAACCTCAAACCTAACCTCACATAACTTCAAACCTAACCTCACATAACCTCAAACCTAACCTCACATAACCTCAAACCTAACCTCACATAACCTCAAACCTAACCTCACATAACCTCAAACCTAACCTCACATAACCTCAAACCTAACCTCACATAAACTCAAACCTAACCTCACATATCCTCAAACCTAACCTCACATAACCTCAAACCTAACCTCACATAACCTCAAACCTAACCTCACCTAACCTCAAACCTAACCTAACCCAACCTAACCTCAAACCTAACCTAACCTAACCTCAGACCAAACCTAACCTAACCTAACCTCACCTAACCACAAACCTAACCTAACCCAACCTAACCTAACCTCAAACCTAACCTAACCTAACCTAACCTCAAACCTAACCTAACCTAACTTCAAACCTAACCTAACCTAACCTAACCTCAAACCTAACCTTACCTAACCTCAAACCTAACCTAACCTAACCTCAAACCTAACCTAACCTAACCTAACCTCAAACCTAACCTAACCTAACATAACCTCAAACCTAACCTAACCTAACCTAACCTCAAACCTAACCTAACCTAACCAAACCTCAAACCTAACCTAACCTAACCTAACCTTAAACCTAACCTAACCTAACCTCAAACCTAACCTAACCTAACCTAACCTCAAACCTAACCTAACCTAACCTAACCTCAAACCTAACCTAACCTAACCTAACCTCAAACCTAACCTAACCTCAAACCTAACCTAACCTAACCTAACCTCAAACCTAACCTAACCTAACCTCAAACCTAACCTAACCTAACCTAATCTCAAACCTAACCTAACCTAACCTAACCTCAAACCTAACCTAACCTAACCTAACCTCAAACCTAACCTAACCTAACCTAACCTCAAACCTAACCTAACCTAACCTAACCTCAAACCTAACCTAACCTAACCTAATGTCAAACCTAACCTAACCTAACCTCAAACCTAACCTAACCTAACCTAACCTCAAACCTAACCTAACCTAACCAAACCTCAAACCTAACCTAACCTAACCTCAAACCTAACCTAACCTAACCTAACCTCAAACCTAACCTAACCTAACCTAACCTCAAACCTAACCTAACCTCAAACCTAACCTAACCTAACCTAACCTCAAACCTAACCTAACCTAACCTAACTTCAAACCTAACCTAACCTAACCTAACCTCAAACCTAACCTAACCTAACCTCAAACCTAACCTAACCTAACCTCAAACCTAACCTAACCTAACCTAACCTCAAACCTAACCTAACATAACCTCAAACCTAACCTAACATAACCTAACCTCAAACCTAACCTAACCTAACCTAACCTCAAACCTAACCTAACCTAACCAAACCTCAAACCTAACCTAACCTAACCTAACCTTAAACCTAACCTAACCTAACCTCAAACCTAACCTAACCTAACCTAACCTCAAACCTAACCTAACCTAACCTAACCTCAAACCTAACCTAACCTCAAACCTAACCTAACCTAACCTAACCTCAAACCTAACCTAACCTAACCTCAAACCTAACCTAACCTAACCTAATCTCAAACCTAACCTAACCTAACCTAACCTCAAACCTAACCTAACCTAACCTAACCTCAAACCTAACCTAACCTAACCTAACCTCAAACCTAACCTAACCTAACCTAACCTCAAACCTAACCTAACCTAACCTAACCTCAAACCTAACCTAACCTAACCTAATGTCAAACCTAACCTAACCTAACCTCAAACCTAACCTAACCTAACCTAACCTCAAACCTAACCTAACCTAACCAAACCTCAAACCTAACCTAACCTAACCTCAAACCTAACCTAACCTAACCTAACCTCAAACCTAACCTAACCTAACCTAACCTTAAACCTAACCTAACCTCAAACCTAACCTAACCTAACCTAACCTCAAACCTAACCTAACCTAACCTAACTTCAAACCTAACCTAACCTAACCTAACCTCAAACCTAACCTAACCTAACCTCAAACCTAACCTAACCTAACCTCAAACCTAACCTAACCTAACCTAACCTCAAACCTAACCTAACCTAACCTAACCTCAAACCTAACCTAACCCTAACCTAACCTCAAACCTAACCTAACCTAACCTCAAACCTAACCTAACCTAACCAAACCTCAAACCTAACCTAACCTAACCTAACCTTAAACCTAACCTAACCTAACCTCAAACCTAACCTAACCTAACCTAACCTCAAACCTAACCTAACCTAACCTAACCTCAAACCTAACCTAACCTAACCTAACCTCAAACCTAACCTAACCTAACCTAACCTCAAACCTAACCTAACCTCAAACCTAACGTAACCTAACCTAACCTCAAACCTAACCTAACCTAACCTCAAACCTAACCTAACCTAACCTCAAACCTAACCTAACCTAACCTAACCTCAAACCTAACCTAACCTAACCTCAAACCTAACCTAACCTAACCAAACCTCAAACCTAACCTAACCTAACCTAACCTTAAACCTAACCTAACCTAACCTCAAACCTAACCTAACCTAACCTAACCTCAAACCTAACCTAACCTAACCTAACATAACCTAACCTAACCTAACCTAACCTCACATAACCTCAAACCTAACCTCACATAACCTCAAACCTAACCTCACATAACCTCAAACCTAACCTCACATAACCTCAAACCTAACCTCACATAACCTCAAACCTAACCTCACATAACCTCAAACCTAACCTCACATAACTTTAAACCTAACCTCACATAACCTCAAACCTAACCTCACATAACCTCAAACCTAACCTCACATAACTTCAAACCTAACCTCACATAACCTCAAACCTAACCTCACATAACCTCAAACCTAACCTCACATAACCTCAAACCTAACCTCACATAACTTCAAACCTAACCTCACATAACCTCAAACCTAACCTCACATAACCTCAAACCTAACCTCACATAACCTCAAACCTAACCTCACATAACCTCAAACCTAACCTCACATAACCTCAAACCTAACCTCACATAAACTCAAACCTAACCTCACATATCCTCAAACCTAACCTCACATAACCTCAAACCTAACCTCACATAACCTCAAACCTAACCTCACCTAACCTCAAACCTAACCTAACCCAACCTAACCTAACCTCAAACCTAACCTAACCTAACCTCAAACCTAACCTAACCTAACCTAACTTCAATCCTAACCTAACCTAACTTCAAACCTAACCTAACCTAACCTAACCTCAAACCTAACCTAACCTAACCTCAAACCTAACCTAACCTAACCTCAAACCTAACCTAACCTAACCTAACCTCAAACCTAACCTAACCTAACCTAACCTCAAACCTAACCTAACCTAACCTAACCTCAAACCTAACCTAACCTAACCTAACCTCAAACCTAACCTAACCTAACCAAACCTCAAACCTAACCTAACCTAACCTAACCTTAAACCTAACCTAACCTAACCTCACCTCAAACCTAACCTAACCTAACCTAACCTCAAACCTAACCTAACCTAACCTAACCTCAAACCTAACCTAACCTAACCTAACCTCAAACCTAACCTAACCTGAAACCTAACCTAACCTAACCTAACCTCAAACCTAACCTAACCTAACCTCAAACCTAACCTAACCTAACCTAATCTCAAACCTAACCTAACCTAACCTAACCTCAAACCTAACCTAACCTAACCTAACTTCAAACCTAACCTAACCTAACCTAACCTCAAACCTAACCTAACCTAACCTAACCTCAAACCTAACCTAACCTAACCTAACATCAAACCTAACCTAACCTAACCTAACGTCAAATCTAACCTAACCTAACCTCAAACCTAACCTAACCTAACCTAACCTCAAACCTAACCTAACCTAACCAAACCTCAAACCTAACCTAACCTAACCTAACCTCAAACCTAACCTAACCTAACCTAACCTCAAACCTAACCTAACCTAACCTAACCTCAAACCTAACCTAACCTCAGACCTAACCTAACCTAACCTAACCTCAAACCTAACCTAACCAAACCTAACTTCAAACCTAACCTAACCTAACCTAACCTCAAACCTAACCTAACCCTAACCTAACCTCAAACCTAACCTAACCTAACCTCAAACCTAACCTAACCTAACCAAACCTCAAACCTAACCTAACCTAACCTAACATTAAACCTAACCTAACCTAACCTCAAACCTAACCTAACCTAACCTAACCTCAAACCTAACCTAACCTAACCTAACCTCAAACCTAACCTAACCTAACCTAACCTCAAACCTAACCTAACCTAACCTAACCTCAAACCTAACCTAACCTCAAACCTAACCTAACCAACCTAACCTCAAACCTAACCTAACCTAACCTCAAACCTAACCTAACCTAACCTAACCTCAAAAATAACCTAACCTAACCTAACCTCAAACCTAACCTAACCTCAAACCTAACCTAACTTAAACTAACCTCAAACCTAACCTCACATAACCTCAAACCTAACCTCACATAACCTCAAACCTAACCTCACATAACCTCAAACCTAACCTCACATAACCTCAAACCTAACCTCACATAACCTCAAACCTAACCTCACATAACCTCAAACCTAACCTCACATAACCTCAAACCTAACCTCACATAAACTCAAACCTAACCTCACATAATCTCAAACCTAACCTCACATAACTTCAAACCTAACCTCACATAACCTCAAACCTAACCTCACATAACCTCAAACTTAACCTCACATAACCTCAAACCTAACCTCACATAACCTCAAACCTAACCTAACCTAACCTCTAACCTAACCTAACCTAACCTAACCTCGAACCTAACCTAACCTAACCTAACCTCGAACCTAACCTAATCAAACCTAACCTAACCTCGAACCTAACCTCACCTAACCTAACCTCGAACCTAACCTAACCTAACCTAACCTCGAACCTAACCTAACCTAACCTAACCTCGAACCTAACCTAACCTAACCTAACTTCGAACCTAACCTAACCTAATCTAACCTCGAACCTAACCTAACCTAACCAAGCCTCGAACCTAACCTAACCTAACCTAACCTCGAACCTAACCTAACCTAACCTCGAACCTAACCTAACCTAACCTAACCTCGAACCTAACCTAACCATACCACAAACCTAACCTAACCTAACCTAACCTCAAACCTAACCTAACCTAACCTAACCTCAAACCTAACCTAACCTAACCTCAAACCTAACCTAACCTAACCTCAAACCTAACCTAACCTAACCTCAAACCTAACCTAACCTAACCTCAAACCAAACCTAACCTAACCTCAAACCTAACCTAACCTAACCTAACCTCAAACCTAACCAAACCTAACCTAACCTCAAACCTAACCTAACCTAACCTCAAACCTAACCTAACCTAACCTAACCTAACCAAACCTAACCTAACCTAACCTCAAACTTAACCTAACCTAACTTTAAACCTAACCTAACCTAACCTCAAACTTAACCTAACCTAACCTCAATCCTAACCTAACCTAACCTCAAACCTAACCTAACCTAACCTCAAACCTAACCTAACCTAACCTTACCTCGAACCTAACTTAACCTAACCTAACCTCGAACCTAACCTAACCTAACCTAACCTCGAACCTAACCTAACCTAACCTAACCTCGAACCTAACCTAACCTAACCAAACCTCGAACCTAACCTAACTTAACCTAACCTCGAACCTAACCTAACCTAACTTAACCTCGAACCTAACCTAACCTAACCTAACCTCAAACCTAACCTAACATAACCTAACCTCGAACCTAACCTAACCTAACCTAACCTCAAACCTTACCTAACCTAACCTAACCTCAAACCTAACCTAACCTAACCTTACCTCAAACCTAACCTAACCTAACCTCAAACCTAACCTAACCTAACCTCAAACCTAACCTAACCTAACCTCAAACCTAACCTAACCTAACTTCAAACCTAACCTAACCTAACCTCAAACCTAACCTAACCTAACCTAACCTCAAACCTAACCTAACCTAACCTCAAACCTAACCTAACCTAACCTAACCTCAAACCTAACCTAACCTCGAACCTAACCTAACCTAACCTAACCTCAAACCTAACGTAACCGAACCTCAAACATAACCTAACCTAACCTAACCTCGAACCTAACCTAACCTAACCTAACCTCGAACCTAACCTAACCAAACCTAACCACGAACCTAACCTAACCTAACATAACCTCGAACCTAACCTAACCTAACCTAACCTCGAACCTAACCTAACCTAACCTAACCTCGAACCTAACCTAACCTAACCTAACCTCGAACCTAACCTAACCTAACCTAACCTCGAACCTAACGAACCTAACCTAACCTCGAACCTAACCTAACCTAACCTCGAACCTAACCTAACCTAACCTAACCTCGAACCTAACCTAACCTAACATAACCTCGCACCTAACCTAACCTAACCTAACCTCGAACCTAACCTAACTTAACTTAACCTCAACCTAACCTAACCTAACCTAACCTCAACCTAACCTAACCTAACCTAACCTCGAACCTAACCTAACCTAACCTAACCTCGAACCTAACCGAACCTAACCTAACCTCGAACCTAACATAACCTAATCTAACCTTGAACCTAACCTAACCTAACCTAACCTAGAACCTAACCTAGCCTAACCTAACCTCAAACCTAACCTAACCTAACCTCAAACCTAACCTAGCCTAACCTAACTTCAAACCTAACCTAACCTAACCTAACCTCATACCTAACCTAACCGAACCTAACCTCAAACCTAACCTAACCTAACCTAACCTCAAACCTAACCGAACCTAACCTAACTTCAAACCTAACCTAACCTAACCTCAAACCTAACCTAACCTATTCTAACCTCAAACCTAACCTAACCTAACCTAACCTCAAACCTAACCTAACCTACCCTAACCTCAAACCTAACCTAACCTAACCTCAAACCTAACCTAACCTAACCTCAAACCTAACCTAACCTAACCTCGAACCTAACCTAACTTAACCTAACCTCGAACCTAACCTAACCTAACCTAACCTCGAACCTAACCTAACCTAACTTAACCTCGAACCTAACCTAACCTAACCTAACCCAACCTCGAACCTAACCTAACCTAACCTAACCTCGAACCTAACCTAACCTAACCTAACCTCGAATCTAACCTAACCTAACTTAACCTCAACCTAACCTAACCTAACCTAACCTCAACCTAACCTAACCTAACCTAACCTAACCTAACCTCAAACCTAACCTAACCTAACCTTAAACCTAACCTAACCTAACCTCAAACCTAACCTAACCTAACCTCAAACCTAACCTAACCTAACCTAACCTCAAACCTAACGTAACTTTACCTAACCTCAAACCTAACCTAACCTAACCTAACCTCGAACCTAACCTAACCTAACCTAACCTCGAACCTAACCTAACCTAACCTAACCTCGAACCTAACCTAACCTAACCTAACCTCGAACCTAACCTAACCTAACCTAACCTCGAACCTAACCTAACCTAACCTAACCTCGAACCTAACCTAACCTAACCTAACCTTGAACCTAACCTAACCTAACCTAACCTCGAACCTAACCTAACCTAACCTAACCTCGAACCTAACCTAACCTAACCTAACCTCGAACCTAACCTAACCTAACCTAACCTCGAACCTAACCTAACCTAACCTAACCTCGAACCTAACCTAACCTAACCTCAAACCTAACCTAACCTAACCTAACCTCGAACCTAACCTAACCTAACCTAACCTAACCTAACCTCAAACCTAACCTAACCAAACCTTACCTCAAACCTAACCTAACCTAACCTAACCTCAAACCTAACCTAACCTAACCTCAAACCTAACCTAACCAAACCTTACCTCAAACCTAACCAAACCTAACCTAACCTCAAACCTAACCTAACCTAACCTAACCTCAAACCTAACCTACCCTAACCTAACCTTAAACTAAACCTAACCTAACCTCAAACCTAACCTAACCTAACCTCAAACCTAACCTCACCTAACCTCAAACCTAACCTAACCTAACCTAACCTCGAACCTAACTTAACCAAACCTAACTTCGAACCTAACCTAACCTAACCTAACCTCGAACCTAACCTGACCTAACCTAACCTCGAACCTAACCTAACCTAACCAAACCTCGAACCTAACCTAACTTAACATAACCTCGAACCTAACCTAACCTAACTTAACCTCGAACCTAACCTAACCTAACCTAACCTCGAACCTAACCTAACCTAACCTAACCTCGAACCTAACCTAACCTAACCTCGAACCTAACCTAACCTAACCTAACCTCGAACCTAACCTAACCTAACCTAACCTCGAACCTAACCTAACCTAACCTCGAACCAAACCTAACCTAACCTAACCTCAAACCTAACCTAACCTAACCTCAAACCTAACCTAACCTAACCTCAAACCTAACCTAACCTAACCTCAAACCTAACCTAACCTAACCTCAAACCTAACCTAACCTAACCTCAAACCTAACCTAACCTAACCTAACCTCAAACCTAACCTAACCTAACCTAACCTCGAACCTAACCTAACCTAACCTAACCTCGAACCTAACCTAACCTAACCTAACCTCGAGCCTAACCTTACCTAACCTAACCTCGAACCTAACCTAACCTAACCTCGAACCTAACCTAACCTAACCTCGAACCTAACCTAACCTAACCTAACCTCGAACCTAACGAACCTAACCAAACTTCGAACCTAACCTAACCTAACCTCGAACCTAACCTAACCTAACCTAACCTCGAACCTAACCTAACCTAACCTAACCTCAAACCTAACCTAACCTAACCTAACCTCGATCCTAACCTAACCTAACCTAACCTAACCTTGTACCTAACCTAACTAAACCTAACCTTGAACCTAACCTAACCTACCCTAACCTCGAACCTAACCTAACCTAACCTAACCTCGAACCTAACCTAACCTAACTTAACCTCAACCTAAACTAACCTAACCTAACCTCAACCTAACCTAACCTAACCTAACCTCGAACCTAACCTAACCTAACCTAACCTCGAGCCTAACCTAACCTAACCTAACCTCGAACCTAACCTAACCTAACTTAACCTTGAACCTAACCTAGCCTAACCTAACCTCAAACCTAACCTAACCTCAAACCTAACCTAGCCTAACCTAACCTCAAACCTAACCTAACCTAACCTAACCTCAAACCTAACCTAACCTAACCTAACGTTACACTTAACCTAACCTAACCTCAAACCTAACCTAACCTAACCTAACCTCAAACCTAACCTAACCTAACCTAACCTCAAACCTAACCTAACCTAACCTAACTTCAAACCTAACCTAACCTAACCTCAAACCTAACCTAACCTAACCTAGCCTCAAACCTAACCTAACCTAACCTAACCTCAAACCTAACCTAACCTAACCTAACCTCAAACCTAACCTAACCTAACCTCAAACCTAACCTAACCTAACCTTGAACCTAACCTAACCAAACCTCGAACCTAACCTAACCTAACCTAACCTCAAACCTAACCTAACCTAACCTAACCTCAAACCTAACCTAACCTAACCTAACCTCGAACCTAACCTAACCTAACCTAACCTCGAACCTAACCTAACCTAACCTAACCTCGAACCTAACCTAACCTAACCTCGAACCTAACCTAACCTAACCTCAAACCTAACCTAACCTCAAACCTAACCTAACCTCAAACCTAACCTAACCTCAAACCTAACCTAACCTAACCTAATTTCAAACCTAACCTAACCTAACCTCAAACCTAACCTAACCTAACCTCAAACCTAACCTAACCTAACCTAACCTCAAACTTAACCTAACCTAACCTAACCTCAAACCTAACCTAACCTAACCTTAAACCTAACCTAACCTAACCTAACCTCACCTAACTTCAAACCTAACCTAACCTAACCTCAAACCTAACCTAACCTAACCTCAAACCTAACCTAACCTAACCTAACCTTAAACCTAACCTAACCTAACCTAACCTCAAACCTAACCAAACCAAACCTAACCTCAAACCTAACCTAACCAAACCTAACCTCAAACCTAACCTAACCTAACCTCAAACCTAACCTAATCTAACCTCAAACCTAACCTAACCTAACCTAACCTCAAACCTAACCTAACCTAACCTAACCTGAAACCTAACCTAACCTAACCTCAAACCTAACCTAACCTAACCTCAAACCTAACCTAACCTAACCTTAAACCTAACCTAACCTAACCTAACCTCACCGAACTTCAAACCTAGCCTAACCTAACCTAACCTCAAACCTAACCTAACCTAACCTCAAACCTAACCTAACCTAACCTAACCTTAAACCTAACCTAACCTAACCTAACCTCAAACCTAACCTAACCTCAAACTTAACCTAACCTAACCTAACCTCAAACCTAACTTAACCTAACCTAACCTCAAACCTAACCTAATCTAACCTCAAACCTAACCTAACCTAACCTAACCTCAAACCTAACCTAACCTAACCTCAAACCTAACCTAACCTAACCTAACCTCACACCAAACCTAACCTAACCTAACCTCAAACCTAACCTAACCTAACCTCAAACCTAACCTAACCTAACCTAACCTCAAACCTATCCTAACCTAACCTAACCTCAAACCTAACCTAACCTAACCTAACCTTTAAACCTAACCTAACCTAACCTCAAACCTAACCTAACCTAACCTCAAACCTAACCTAACCTAACCTAACCTAACCTCAAACCTAACCAAACCTAACCTAACCTAACCTCAAACCTAACCTAACCTAACCTCAAACCTAACCTAACCTAACCTAACCTCAACCCAAACCTCAATCCAAACCTCAACCTCAACCTCATCTCCAACCTCAGCCCCGACCTTAACCTTAACCTATATCTCAACCTCAATCTCAATCCCAACCTCAACCCAAACCTCAATATTAACCTTAACTTCAACCTCAACCTCAGCCCTAACCTCAACCCAAACTTCAATCCAAACCTCAGCCTAAACTCCAACCTCTACCTCAGCCCCAATATCAACCTCAACCTCTATCCCAACCTTAACCAAAACTTCAACCTCAACTCAATCCTCAACCTCAATCCAAATCTCAACATCTACCTCAACCTTTATTACAATCTCAACCTCAATCCCAACCTCAACCCAAACCTCAACCTCAACCTCTATCCCAACCTCAACCACAATTCCAACCTCTAACCAAACCTTAATCCAAGCCTCAACCTTAGCCCAAACCTCAACCCAAATCTCAAACCAAACCTCAACCTCAACCTCAGCCCAAACCTCAACCCAAACCTCAATCCAAACCTCAAACTCAACTCTAACATAAACCTCAGCCCCAACCTCAACATCAATCTCAATTCCACCCTCAACCTAAACCTCAACCTCATCTCCAACCTCAAATCAAACCTCAATCCAAACCTCAACCTCAACTCCAATCTCAACCTTAGCCCCAACCTCAACCTCTATCCTAACCTCTACTCCTACCTCAACCTCAACCTTAATATATATATAATATTTAATAATTAATTATTAATAATGCTGGCCTCTGATTGGCTGATAAAATGCTGGCCTCTGATTGGCTGATGAAATGCTGGCCTCTGATTGGCCAATGAAATGCTGGCCTCTGATTGGCCGATGAAATGCTGGCCTCTGATTGGCCGATGAAATGCTGTCCCCTAATTGGCCGATGAAATGCTGGCCTCTGATTGGCCGAAGAAATGCTGGCCTCTGATTGGCCGAAGAATTGCTGGCCTCTGATTGGCCGATGAAATGCTGGCCTCTGATTGGCCGATGAAATGCTGACCTCTGATTGGCCGATAAAATGCTGGCCTCTGATTGGCCAATGAAATGCTGGCCTCTGATTGGTCAATGGAATGTTGGTCTCTGATTGGCCGATGGAATGCTGGCCTCTGATTGGCCGATGGGATGCTGGCATCTGATTGGCCGATGAAATGCTGGCCATTGATTGGCTGATGAAATGCTGGCCTCTGATTGGTCGATGAAATGCTGGCCTCTGATTGGCCGATGAAATGCTGGCCTCTGGTTTGCCGATGAAATGCTGGCCTCTGATTGGCCAATGAAATGCTGGCCTCTGATTGGCCGATAGAATGCTGGCCTCTGATTGGCCGATGAAATGCTGGCCTCTGATTGGTCGATGGAATGTTGGCCTCTGATTAGCCAATGGAATGCTGGCCTCTGATTGGCCGATGAAATGCTGGCCTCTGATTGGCCGATGAATGCTTGCCTCTGATTGGCTGATGAAATTCTGGCCTCTGATTGGCCGAGGAAATGCTGGTCTCTGATTGGCCGAGGAAATGCTGGCCCTGATTGGCCGAGGAAATGCTGGCCTCTGATTGGCCTATGAAATGCTGTCCTCTGATTGGCTGTTGAAATGCTGGCCTCTGATTGGCCGATGAAATGCTGGCTTCTGATTGGCCGATGGAATGCTGGCTTCTGATTGGCCGATGAAATGCTGGCCGCTGATTGGCCGATGATATGCGAGCCCCTGATTGGCCGATGATATGCTGGCCCCTGATTGGCTGATGAAATGCTGGTCTCTGATTGGTAGATGAAATGCTGGCCTCTGATTGGCCAAGGAATTGCTGGCCTCTGATTGGCCAATGAAATGCTGGCCTCTGATTGGCCAATGGATTAAATGCTGGCCTCTGATTGGCCGATGAAATGCTGGCCTCTGATTGGCTGATGAAATGGTGGCCTCTGATTGGCCGATGAAATGCTGGCCTCTGATTGGCCAATGAAATGGTAGCCTCTGATTGGCCGATGAAATGCTGGCCTCTGATTGGCCAGTGAAATGCTGGCCTCTGATTTGCCAATGAAATGCTGGCCGCTGATTGGCCGATGAAATGCTGGCCTCTGATTGGCCGATGAAATGCTGGCCTCTGATTGGCCGATGAAATGCTGGCCTCTGATTGGCCGATGAAATGCTGGCCTGTGATTGGCTAATGAAATGCTGGCCTCTGATTGGCCGAGGAAATGCTGGCCTCTGATTGGCCGAGGAAATGCTGGCCTCTGATTGGCCGAGGAAATGCTGGCCTCTGATTGGCTTATGAAATGCTGGCCTCTGATTGGCCGAGGAAATGCTGGCCTCTGATTGGCCGAGGAAATGCTGGCCTCTGATTGGCCGAGGAAATGCTGGCCTCTGATTGGCCGAGGAAATGCTGGCCTCTGATTGGCCGAGGAAATGCTGGCCTCTGATTGGCTGAGGAAATGCTGGCCTCTGATTGGCCAATGAAATGCTGGCCTCTGATTGGCCGATGAAATGCTGGCCTCTGATTGCAATTACCAAATTAAACGGGCTAAGAACCTCTGTTAGTATTGTCAAAATCTATCAAACGTGGCTATAAAACGCTGGCAACACACCAATTATAAAATTAAATGGGCTCTTTAAGAACCTTTGGTAGTATTAAATTATTTACAAATAATTGATTATTTACTAATAGGCTATACAAAACTGCTTCTCTGGGCAAATCCACTTTGGTGCTGTTGAAAACACAGACTACATGGAGAGTGAGACAACCACAACCAACCTGTGGTGTTGGTGGTGATAATCTCACTCTGTGTTTTCAACAGCACCAAAGTGGAGTTGCCCAGAGAAGCAGCTAAAAACGGTTTGTTTACATTATTTTTTTCGTTATAACTTTATATATATGTCTATTTATAATTATGTAGGTTGAGTAATGTAATTACTAATATCTGCTGATAATAATAATAACATAACATAAGTATAAATAACTGTTATAACATATTAATACATTGGTTAATTAATAGCCAATGTTTACTGTGTGTATTGAACTGTGTTATAGTTAATTTATAGCTTAATATTATTAACAAATGATTACCTTATAACTCTATAACATTATATAATGATATATAATTATGAGGAATATTAATATATATATCAAAGATAGAATACCACAATTACTAAAGCCGAAACAATCCATATTTTACAGTTTTTTTATAACATGTCTTCAATAACAAGGAATTATGATTTATTAAATCTTCATCATTACACAAGGTAAGTGTATAATTAATAATAATGTATAACCAATAATTATAATGTGTATTACAATTGTATTATAAACCTAACCTAACCACGTAAAGTTAATAATATTTTAATAATGTTATTTAATAATGTTATTTAATTAATTATAATATATATATCAAAATAAATTATTAGTAAATAATTATTAAACATTATTAAAACATTATTAACTTTACATGGTTAGGTTAGGTTAGGTTTATTATATATATTTCATTGTAATACGAATAATTATTATTGTTTATACATTATTATTAATTATACACTTACCTTATACAATAATAAGGCTTTAATAAATCATAATTCCTTGTTATTGAAGACATGTTTAAAAAAATGTAAAATATGGATTGTTTCGGTTTAGTAATTGTGGTATTCTGTCTTTGATATACATATTTATATTCCTTATAATTATATATATATAAATGTTTCTTTGCTTTATTTATTTATTTATTTATTTATTTAGCTAATATTGGTATTATCTGTGCCGGCGAACTACTGGTTAGGTTAGGTTGTGTTAGGTAGGGTTCGGTTACCTTTATCAATGCTCAGTGGAATTATCTCCTGGAAATGTATTCTCTGCTAGATATTTCAATTTTAAGATACGACATTTCTGTAGTGGAGGGACGAACTGAGGTTGGGCGGACAGTGTTACCAGATATCCTTGGAAAAATTACGGAAGATCCAACAGGCAGTTGTGTACAATACGCTTGACCCACCCAATCGGGATACTTTTAGCTCCTATTCACGAGATCTATTTAATTTTTAAAGATCCCGAAGGATATTAAGTTAGGTCCCGAAGATAGCCACAGTTTAGGTTAGGTTAGGTTAGGTTAAGAGAGAGAGAGAGAGAAGCATCTTTGTATGTGAGAGAGAGAGAGAGTGAATTGATAGGCTTTGAAAGGGAATTGTTAGGCTTTGAAAGGGATTTGTTAGGCTTTGAAAGGGAATTGTTAGGCTTTGAAAGGGCATTGTTAGGTTTTGAAAGGGAATTGTTAGGCTTTGAAAGGGAATTGTTAGGCTTTGAAAGGGAATTGTTAGACTTAAAAAGGGCATTGTTAGGCTTTAAAAAGGAATTGTTAGGCTTAAAAGGGTATTGTTAGGCTTTGAAAGGGAATTGTTAGGCTTTGAAAGGGCATTGTTAGGTTTTGAAAGGGAATTGTTAGGCTTTGAAAGGGAATTGTTAGGCTTTGAAAGGGATTTGTTAGGCTTTGAAAGGGATTTGTTGGGCTTTGAAAGGGATTTGTTAGGCTTTGAAAGGGAATTGTTAGGCTTTGAAAGGGAATTGTTAGGCATTGAAAGGGAATTGTTAGGCTTTGAAAGGGAATTGTTAGGCTTTGAAAGGGAATTGTTAGACTTAAAAAGGGCATTGTTAGGCTTTAAAAGGGAATTGTCAGGCTTAAAAGGGTATTGTTAGGCATAAAAGGAAATTGTTAGGATTTAAAAGGGAATTGTTAGACTCTACAAGGGAATTGTTAGACTCTACAAGGGAATTGTTAGACTCTACAAGGGAATTGTTAGACTCTACAAGGGAATTGTTAGACTCTACAAGGGAATTGTTAAACTCTGAAAGGGAATTGTTAGGCTCTGAAAGGGAATTATTAGGCTCTGAAAGGGAATTGTTAGGCTTTGAAAGGGAATTGTTAGGCTTTGAAAGGGATTTGTTAGGCTTTGAAAGGGAATTGTTAGGCTTTGAAAAGGAATTGTTAGGCTTTGAAAAGGAATTGTTAGGCTTTGAAAAGGAATTGTTAGGCTTTGAAAGGGAATTGTTAGGCTTTAAAAGGGAATTGTTAGGCTTTGAAAGGGAATTGTTAGGCTTTGAAAGGGATTTGTTAGGCTTTGAAAGGGATTTGTTAGGCTTTGAAAGGGATTTGTTAGGCTTTGAAAGGGAATTGTTAGGCTTTGAAAGGGATTTGTTAGGCTTTGAAAGGGAATTGTTAGGCTTTGAAAGGGAATTGTTAGGCTTTGAAAGGGATTTGTTAGGCTTTGAAAGGGATTTGTTAGGCTTTGAAAGGGATTAGTTAGGCCTTACAAGGGAACTGTTAGATCTTAAAAGGGAATGATAATGAGCGCGATAGAAATGATAGTGGCGACGATAGAAATGATAGTGGCGACGATAAAAATGATAGTGGCGACGATAGAAATGATAGTGGCGACGATAGAAATGATAGTGGCGACGATAGAAATGATAGTGGCGACGATAGAAATGATAGTGGATACGATAGAAATTATAATGACGACTGGAAGGTGTGCCTGGGGCAGGGAAGGAACGGAAAGGTGTGCCTGGGGCAGGGAAGGACCGGTAAGGTGTGCCTGGGGCAGGGAAGGACCGGTAAGGTGTGCCTGGGGCAGGGAAGGACCGGTAAGGTGTGCCTGGGGCAGGGTAGGACCCGGAAGGTGTGCCTGGGGCAGGGTAGGACCGGGAAGGTGTGCCTTGGGCAGGTAAGGACCGGAAAGGTGTGCCTGGGGCAGGGAAGGACCGGTAAGGTGTGCCTAGGGCAGGGAAGGACCGGGAAGGTGTGCCTGGGGCAGGGTAGGACCGGGAAGGTGTGCCTTGGGCAGGTAATGACCGGAAAGGTGTGCCTGGGGCAGGGAAGGAACGGAAAGGTGTGCCTTGCTCTGTTACAAGGAAATTTGAACTAGGATTTTGTGTGTTGTTTCCCTTCTCAGCTCTCCTCATGCCCTCTTCCCACAGTTATATCTGATAAGTTTTAGTAGATGTTCATTTCATTGTTTATGGGTAAACAGAGCCCAAGCATCCTCCCCCTTATTGGGCCTCAGTACTGGAGTGAAGCCTGTGTTCCTTCCAGTACACCTTAGGACTATATTCCATGATGCCCCTCCCCCCCCCCCTACATACACACATACATCCCTGGCCAGGTTTTTCACAGCACAGTTTTTAAAATATTTTAGAAGTGTTCATTTGCTGATTAAAAAATAAATAAATAATTAGACTGAGTCACCAGGGTGTGAAGGAGGCTACATTGTCCTCCAATTGTCTACACTTACAGCACACACACATCTCAACACCTGTTTTTCAGTTTCATACAAATCACAGCACATTCCAGAAATTATATAATAAAATAACCCTCCCCTTATAATATTTAAAATGTCTGTGTTTGAATTTTCAAACCAAGGTATGGTACTGTACTGTACTGTACTGTACTGGATATTTGAGGCCTATTTCTGAGGTGTAGAAATTTTTTTTTATGTTTTTCTATTAATTAATAGCCCCTTTTGAAGTTGTTGAAGTTCTTTCTGGCCTTACATTTAACTGGACCTGGAGGTGATAATATGGCAAGATGTTTTTCTAGCCCCTATAAGTATGGGAAGGTGTGCCTGGGGCAGGGAAGGTGTGCCTGGGGCAGAGAAGGACCGGGAAGGTGTGCCTGGGGCAGGGAAGGACAGGGAAGGTGTGCCTTGGGCAGGGAAGAACCAGGTAGGTGTGCCTGGGGCAGGGAAGGTGTGCCTGGGGCAGAGAAGGACAGGGAAGGTGTGCCTGGGGCAGGGAAGGACAGGGAAGGTGTGCCTGGGGCAGGGAAGGACAGGGAAGGTGTGCCTGGGGCAGGGAAGGACAGGGAAGGTGTGCCTGGGGCAGGGAAGGACAGGGAAGGTGTGCCTGGGGCAGGGAAGGACATGGAAGGTGTGCCTGGGGCAGGGAAGGTGTACCTGGGGAGGAGAAAGTGTGCCTGGGGCAGGGAAGGACCGGGAAGGTGTGCCTGGGACAGGGAAGGAGTGCCTGGGGCAGGGAAGGGCAGGGTAGGTGTGCCTGGGACAGGGAAGGAGTGCCTGGGGCAGGGAAGGACAGGGAAGGTGTGCCTGGGTGGCCTTCACGTCACACTTGACTCCACAGTCAGGTGTACCAACATTACATCGCACTGTTAAAAGGATGGTAACGAAACTTTTTTTGCCAACTGTACATTACACACCCTTAAACCCAGCCAATAATGAGGGTTTACTGTACACAAATTCATTACAAACACTACATTATTATTATTATTATTTATTTCTGTGTGTGTGAGTGTGTATTTCTCTGTATCCATATATGTGTATGTTTTTCACACACACACACACACACACATTCTCTCTCTCTACTGGACATAACCATTGTAATATGCATATGTGTGTATATATTTGTTTGTGTATGATCGCGCAGTGTTACCACATCTGGTTAGGTCCCGGGAATATGTCCCGGTTACTTTATGATAGTTTACATCGGTTATATCCCGGTAGTCTGCCCAGGTTAGGTCCCGGTAGTTTGCTGTGGTCCAGGTTAGGTTAGGTTAGCTTAAATTTCCAAATTATGTTTGTAAAACGAGGCATCTCCGAGAGAAACACCATAGAAGAAAATAGTCTTAGAATGGTCTAAATAAGTGGGTAATGAAGGTAGAAAAACCATACATGATAACGGCAGTTCTTTCAATATTTACCGTATTTTACCACGGTTAGTTCCCAGTAGTTTGCCCAGGTTAGGTCCCGGTAGTTTACTGCAGTTTAGGTTAGGTCATACTAATTTCAAAATGCTATATTTGAATATGACCTAACTTGGAAATGGGGCATTTCTGAAGAAAAGTGTTTTAGAATTGTATTAGAAAATGGCAATAGAATAGATAATTACCAATTGTTTTTTATTACTCATTATTTCCCGGTAGTTTGCCCGGGTTAGGTCCCGGTAGTTTGCCCGGGTTAGGTCCCGGTAGTTTGCCCAGGGTTAGGTCCCGGTAGTTTGCCCGGGTTAGGTTCCGGTAATTTGCCCGGGTTAGGTCTCGGTAGTCTGATGCGGTCTAGGTTAAGTTAGGTAAAGTCAGGCTAATTTCAAAATGCCCCATTTGAATATGCCCTATCTTTGAAATGGGGCATTTGCATAGGAAATGCTATAGAAGAAAATAGTCTTAGAATGGTCTAAATAAGTGGGTAATTAAGGTAGAAAAGCCGTACACAATAACGGTAATAATTTCAATATTTACCAAAAAAGTTTCCTAGAATTGTCCTAAATATGATCTATTAGAGTTGGATAATATTAACTGTGAGGAATTGTATATTGAATAATCAGGTTTTGGAATGGTTCAAAATATAACGTATTCAGATGGTGATTATCTATTAGAGTTGGTAAAATGTAACCGGGAGGATTATTATATTGAATAACCATGTTTGGGAATTAAATATATTTCGGTAAATAAAACACATCCGGGAGTAAACGGGTGTAAATAGGCACTGGATAATGACGTCATGGTTGGTTGGGCGGATGACGTCATAGTTTTCAGCCTATCACACGTATGGATTCATCACATCTCGCTTTCATCAGTTGTTTATCATGATGCACATATTCTAAAGCCGTGTTTCAACCCCACTCTTTCCCTGATTTACTTCATGCCCTCAATGCCATCTATCAGGGTCAATATTGTTGGGGGAAATGAAGGAAATTAATATCAGATAAACAGTGAAAACATAAAAACAATTTTATTACTAAAGGGAATTGTTAAATAGATCACTCCCATTAGTAAAGGGTTTACTGGTTAGGTTAGGTTAATATTAAATTAAATTAGGTTAGGTTAATATTAAATTAAATTAAGTTAGGTTAATATTAAATTAGGTTAGGTTAATATTAAATTAAATTAGGTTAGGTTAATATTAAATTAGGTTAGGTTAAGGTATCCATCTTTGAACAATGTTAGCAACCTTACATTTAATGATAAATATTATTTGGTGCTGGTTCTATGAACTCAGGGTGAGACGGTAACCTCATACTATCAGTTGTGAGTTCCATCAAAAATACTTATATTAAAGAAAAGGAAAACTTTGAATGGAACTCACCACTGAGCGTTGACGGTAACTGCCTCAGCCAGAATTGTCACCAACTGTTCTTACCTATTTGTTCTTACCTATTTGTTCTTACCTATTTGTATCTTTGCAGGATTGAGTCAAGCTCGTAATGTCCCGTATTTTAAAACACAATTATCATATGTTTTTTAAAGTTATGTATGTTTTTGACATACTTTGATCTGTATGAAACTTTGATGAACAGGTAATGAGATTTCTGTCTGTTTCTGAGTGAACAAAGTTGCAGCACAATGCATGAAGGGGGAACGCTATAATAAAATTTGTCTTCATATAGGAATTATTATAGAAATGGTCATAAGCAGCTTAAATAACTAATTAGAGGAAATTCAGGAAGGGAATGTGGAGGCAGATATGGAGATGAAAAAATAGCTTGCCATATTATCACCTCCAGGTCCAGTTACATGTAAGGCCAGAAAAAACTTCAACAACTTCCAAAGAGGCTATTAATTAATAGAAAAACATGAAAAAAAAATTCTACACCTCAGAAATAGGCCTCAAGTATCCAGTACAGTACAGTACAGTACCATACCTTGCTTTGAAAATTCAAACACAGACGTTGGTGACTCAGTCTAATGGAAATTTTAAAATGATGACTCTGGCTACACCACCTCTCCCTATTCTGTAGTCAAGTAATAGATATACTGTATAGCATTAATATTCACACAAAAACATATTTTAAGGACTCTATGAGAAGTCTGTTATTTTTTCCTAGAGTCCTTAAAATATGTTTTTGTGTGAATATTAATGCTATACAGTATATCTATTACTTGACTACAGAATAGGGAGAGGTGGTGTAGCCAGAGTCATCATTTTAAAATTTCCATTAGACTGAGTCACTAACGTCTGTGTTTGAATTTTCAAAGCAAGGTATGGTACTGTACTGTACTGTACTGTACTGGATATTTAAGGCCTATTTCTGAGGTGTAGAAATATCTTTTTCGTGTTTTTGTATTAATTAAGAGGGTGCGGGAATAGGGGGACAGGCTTGGAGGGGGGTTTAGGGGGGTGCAGGAATTTTTGGGGAGTGTGGGAGTCTGGGACAGGCTTGGGGGGGGGGTTAGGGTGGTGCGGGAGTAGGGGACAGGCTTTCTATCCACCCCAAGCCTGTCCCCCTATTCCCGCACCCCCCAAACCCCTCCTAAGCCTGTCCCCCTATTCCCGCTCCTGAGAAGGAAAGAGACAAGGGGATTATTAATAATAATTGTTATGTTATGCCTCAACCATTGTATAAACATAGAAACTTCAGAAGGCTCAAATGAAAGTGGTCATGTGGGCAGTCTCCATTGTAATCTGGCACGGTTCCAATAATGCTACATAGATGTGTTTACATACCAAGTCTTGTAAAAGAAGTTAAATACATATGCTACCCATTGGTTTTCTAAATAATATTATTTCTATAAATTATATGTTAAACAATAATATCACAATAATGTCCTTAGGCAAAGTACTGTACAGTATATTCCAGAAAATTAACTTCAAAGAGTGAATAATGGAAACATTTTGTAAGATGGGTATACTGTACTTAAGATTTGTAAGTACAGTACAGTAGAGTAGTATTGAAGTGTACATTACTGTACTATCAGTAAATTACCATATCCACATACCAGATTACCACTCATTCTTATCATTTTGATAATGATAAGTTCTCTAAATAATATTATATATTATTTTCAGTCAGGTTTTAGAGGTAATTACTTACCCTAAACTTACCCCTAACCTTTTACTTGGCAACATTTTTCCATTAATTTCCTAAACCTTGATTTAGTTTAAGAAACTCTGTGAGACATTTATCATAATCTTTATTTAATTATTACATTCACCAGAGAATATTGAGAATTTGGTGTGGTAGTATTTCCTGACCCAACTACTGTTAGCTTACTTGTTTTGGTTGGTGAAAGTCAGACTAGGATATGATAAGTTTCCCCTTATAGCCTATATGTTAACCTTGAAAGATCACAATAACAAAGTATAGTTTTCATTATTCTTACCTGTAATGAAATGTTGGTCAGGATCAGAAGTAATTTCTCATTTTTTTAACCATTATCCCTGCCTATGGATGTGTGAAAAGGGATCGTAGTGATATTATAATATTCCACACGTGAGGTGAGAACTTTATAACAATATATATTTGAGAAGGATGTGAAATAAAAGAGACTAAAATGCAGCGTCCACCTGTGTCACACATCCCATTGCAAAAAATGTGACAATATTGGCTTGGATTGACTGTTTATCATAAATGTTGCTTGCTGAGATAGTGGGATGTCCAGCACTGCAACACACCTGTGGATTCTCAATAAAGTGGAGTGACGAGTGCAGGGACTGATGGAGAACAACAGCTGCCCTCCTCCCTCACAGGATATACCTGCCCTGGACACATTGGAGCACCACCAGGATGTTGCTGCTCTGGTGGTCTTCCACAAGACACAGGTACAAGAGGTACAGCACCTGGCAGGATTTAGGCTCCCCCCGTGTGAGGCTGTGAGAGACACGAGAATGGTGTTCTCCAGCCACAAGCATATCAGGGTGCTGAGGTCACACACCAGCCAGCACCAGAGGGTGGCAAGTCTAATGGTTCCCACTCAATTTTTCCCGCAGAGAGAACATATTGAGCCAATACAGAGCTACACACACTCAGCACTCACTCAGCTGGACCCTGGTCCAGCACTATCAGCCATAGTTGTACTGTATATATTCATTCCAAACTATGTTTACTGTTATTGTTGATGTTCTCCCGGGACAGAATGGCCTCCTGCCCCAGAGACCCCTGGTACACTCTGGTCTCAGTGAAAAAAACAAATTAAAATAAAGGAGGGGCTGGCCCTATATGCCTGGGCTACTGAAGCACATCCCAGGGAAATGGGACCACAGCTTACTGGACCAGGGAGTCTGTATGTCCCTATATGTCTGTATGTCCCTATATGTCTGTATGTCCCTATATGCCTGGGCTACCGAAGCACATCCCAGGGAAATGGGACCACAGCTTACTGGACCAGGGAGTCTGTATGTCCCTATATGTCTGTATGTCCCTATATGCCTGGGCTACCGAAGCACATCCCAGGGAAATGGGACCACAGCTTACTGGACCAGGGAGTCTGTATGTCCCTATATGTCCGTATGTCCCTATATGCCTGGGCTACCAAAGCACATCCCAGGGAAATGGGACCACAGCTTACTGGACCAGGGAGTCTGGGGGCCTCATTGGTGGGAAGGTCTTTGATCCCACAGCCAGTGGTGTGGGCCCAAGTCCACGTTACAAGAGCTACAAGTGGGGCCGCACCTTCCATGAGACCAGCCCTGAAGGGACCATAAGGGGGAGGGAGTTTACACTGCTGCATGCAAAGGGAAATGCACCCCCTGTGTGCTGGCGGTCCACACACCAGTGAAAAAACCTCACATGGATTAATTTTAATCCATGTGGGCAGATCTCATCAAATCCACTAGAAAGTTACCAGATCCTACAACAATCTTTATTCTAGCCCTGTGGAGGACTATGTTTACTGTTATATATCTTGCCATAACATACTTACTGTATACTTTATTTGATTTTACTAAAAAATGCTATATATAAATGTCATTTCATGTCATGTCATCTAACAAAAAATTTCATATCAGTTTGTTGTTGTTGAAGTGCCTCAAGGTGTCTGGTGAAGCAGCCCTGAGCTCCTGAGGAAGGCCATGGCCTCAACTGGGGTTTGCCACAGTGCTCTCAAAGAGTGTACAGTATGTTGTGTTATTGATCAATGTGATTGTGTGCATTGTAGTCTTAAATAATGTATTTAAGGGGTTGCGGGAATAAGAGGCCAGGCTTAGGGGGGTGCGGGGGTTTTTGGGGGGGTTGGCTGGGTTTTGGAGGGTGCGGGAGTTAGGGGACAGGCTGGGGGGAGGGGTTAGGGTGATGTGGGAGTAGGGGACAGGCTTTCTACCCCCCCCCCAAGCCTGTCTCCCTATTCCTGCACCCCCCCACAAAAACCCGCACCTCCCTAAACTCCCCCAAGCCTGGCTCCCTATTCCCGCACCCCCTTAAATTTGTGAAGAGAAGGCCTAGCTGGGATGTAGTCTCCACATATTATACCTCCATGTGAGGCAATGGGGGACATGCTGGGGGGGGGGGGGGTTATGGGGGTGCAGGAATAGGGAACAGGCTTTCTACCCACCCCAAGTCTGTCCCCCTATTTCCTTACCTCCCAAACTCCCCCCCCCCCCCGAACCCCCCAAAACACCCCACACACCCCTAAATATCCCCCAAGCCTGTCCCCCTACTCCCGCACCCCAAAAAAAAACCCGCGACACCCCCCAAAACTCCCCGCACCCCCCAAAACCCCCCCAAAACCCTAGTAGCTCCTTGATCGTTCCTTTACCATTTGTATACACTTATTATATCTTATTTCCAATAGTAGGCTTACTATTTGTTATATTTCCACAACAAATAACCTAATGGAAGTGTAAGGTACTTATATTCTATGGCAAATATACAAAACTAACCCGAGAAACACCAAAACTTGAGTAAATTAGGAACAATTTCAGTTTTTACACGAGTCGCGGCCTCTGACTTGGCAACACTGATTTCACGACACGGCAATAATGACGTCACTATCCATGATGGCCGCCGTTGAGATGATGAATGTAAAAAGTAATTATAATAACAATAATAACAGCAATAAGAGTATTATAACAAGAGAAATATATATAAATCAATACGAAGAAATATATAGAACCCAATAATTAGATAAATAAATAAATAAATTGTAATAATAATGATAATAATAATAGTTAACAATCGTAGTCCCTATCAGCATTGCTACTTTTGTCAGTGTTGTCATTTCTAAGGTAATTACTCTAAATTAGCCTAGTTTGGTGCTATTTAAGATAAAATTTCTCCTATCTAAAGTAATTTTTATGAAAATTCCTTCGTTATTTATTTCCTGGGTCGTTGTGAAAGAAAATTAATACTATTAAAATACTTTCAAAGTTAATACTATTATAAAAACATGGAAATGTATACCGTTTGTCAAAGGTTTAATTTATGTTGAGGTAATTTGGTTCCATCTAAGGTATTTTCAACCCAATTTTTAAGGTATTTTACGAATTTCTTCCCTCTGTTGTTGGCGATCGAACCAATCTTCATTCCGGTGTTTCCTCCAAACCATCCAGTCTCTCCAATCCTCTAATCTCTCCATGTTGAGGTAATTTGGTTTCATTTAAGGTATTTTCAACCCAATTATTAAGGTATTTCATCGAATTTCTTCTCTCTGAGGCCTCCAAATTGCTCCAATCTTCTCACCAGTGTTTCCTCCAATCCTCTAATCTCTCCTCAAATGTCCCTAGTATTCCCTCTAAATCCTCCAATCCCTTCAATAACCAGTTTTGGTAAATATTGAATGAATTACCGTTATTGCGTACGTTTTTTCTACCTTCATTACCCACTTATTTAGACCATTCTAAGACTATTTTCTTCTATGGCATTTCCTCCGCAAATGCTCCATTTCCAAGATAGGGCATATTCAAATGGGGCATTTTGAAATTAGCCTGACCTTACCTGACCTGACCTAACCTAACCTAACCTAACCTAACCTAACCTAGACCGCATCAGACTACCGGGACCTAACCTGGGCAGACTACCGTGACCTAACCTGGGCAAACTACCGGGAAATAATCGTGATAAAGTACAATAAATGACGGGGGTAAAATACTGGGACCCAGCCGGATCTGGCAACACTGCTACAAAACGGTAATTCTTTCAATAAATACCCCAGTGTTCTCCAATCTCCAAGTGTATAAATTCTTCTCCCTCCAATCTTTCTTCCACTACTACTACTACTACTATCACTACTACCACTACTACTACCACCACCACTTCTACCCTACTACCACCACTATTACTATATGGGTAAATCATGGTATTGTTTGGTATTTATTTAGATTCTAGGCAATTGCAGTTTTGGGTATTTATTGAAAGAATTGCCATCTTGTAACAGTGTTGCCAGATCCGGCTAGGACCAAGTATTTTGCCCTAGTCATTTCGGTAAATTTACAGAAAACCTGGGTTCACTAATACGTAAATATTAGTATGTTTTACCACTAATTAGGGTAAATATTGAATGAATTACCGTTATTGGGTACAGTTTTTCTACCTTCATTACCCACTTATTTAGACCATTCTAAGACTATTTTCTTCTATGGCATTTTCTCCGCAAATGCCCCATTTCCAAGATAGGGCATATTCAAATGGGGCATTTTGATATTAGCCTGACCTAACCTAACCTAGACCGCATCAGACTACCGGGACCTAACCTGGGCAGACTACCGGGACCTAACCTGGGCAAACTACCGGGAAATAACCGTGGTAAAGTACAGAAAATGACCGGGCCAAAGTATTGGGACCTAGCCGGATCTGGCAACACTGCTACAAAACGGTAATTCTTTCAATAAATACCCTAATTAGTACCTTTCTAAGACACTTTTCATCTATGGTGTTTCTCTCGGAGATGCCCCGTTTTCATACCTCAATACAAACATGGGGGAGAGCCTGGGAATCCGGGGTTTTGGGTGGGGGAAAACACGCTATACACTATGGTTTTGCCTTTATAATACAGTTCCAACCTATGGAGTATTTATTGGATATGCCCCGTTATCGAAATATGCCCCGTTTTCATACCCCAATACAAACATGGGGGAGAGCCTGGGAATCTGGGGTTTTGGGTGGGGGAAAACACGCATAGCACTATGTTAATGCCATAATTATACACTTCCAACCGTAAATAAAATAGTTAATGATAAAAAAAAAATTCCAAGTGTTCGAGAACATTGCAATATAATACCAATACAGCCCAAGTAGCAGCGTTACCAACATGTGTACACAATGTATATGTAGGAATGACATATATATAATAATATGTGTATAAAAATGGACAAAATAAAGGGTAAAGAATGTTGAATAAACAATAAATAACATACCTTACAGAAATTATGTGGATGGTGTGGGATTGTTGTGATCAGAGGAGATATCTGAGTCGTCTGAATCATGTGGTAATGGCGGACGAACACAGTTGGGGCGGATAGAGTTTTGCAGCCTCCAGAAGGAATTGATGAAACGCAAGATCTTCGTGTTGGTCTAGAAATATATATCTTGCAATATATTGTCTCAAATACTTGGCTTTGATTCCTGGTCGTTTAATATGTTCCTTAACGTCTCTCCACAATCTCTCTATGTTTTGTGTGTGTATTTCAGTATTAACCGGGTCGACAAAATTAATGCTGTGATTTACACACCAATGTCGATAGCCCTCGTCCTCGAGAGAATTGTATGCACGCCAAGAATCAGAGCAAATGGTAGTGCCAGGCAATATAAAAAGTTTTATTAGTGGAATAAGAGTTTCTTTATTCCGTGGAAGTGGTTGAGTCGCATCGTCTAAGAGCGGGATAATAAATTTTTTCTTGGAGACTCTTTCAATTCCTCCAAACACCTACACTTGAGACAAAACACGACCGACGTTGTGTTTCCGTCTGACAACAAGGGTTTCATCAATCTCAACTGTTATATGAGGACCACCTATAGGGGGTTGAGATGTTAGCCATTTCTCGCACACTTCACTACAGAAACTTCTCCAATCGACAGAAGTTTTGCTGTTTATGCTCAAGTTTTTGATAGTCTGGATGTGTGAAAAACTCTTATCACAAAATACGTTAATAAAACACAGCACTTTCCAGGGTTCGATGTGTGAATGGTCTAAAAATGAGCCTTTAAATGACGACACAGAAAATCCACAACGTCTTCTTCTCTTTGTCTTTGCTATTAGAGTTGTGTGATAACAACGAAAAAGGTTATCATGTGTTAAACAACAATTGTTACCGCAATTAGGACACTTGAGATCAGTTGGTAAGACACCGTGATTTTGAAATAAAGTTATACTGGTCTCGTTATTTCTAAAATGGCTTGCTATAATTTCGTAGAATAGTGGACGACAACCGGCACACAAGTGTTCCATAGTGAGCAACTGAAAGAGAAAGACCCACGCTCTAACGTCCTATTTATAGGGGATAATCACGTGACCCAGTTTTCCATACAGCAGCATTACAAACTCAAAAATAAATGGAAAAGCAGCCAAAAAAGTAAAATGATAGCCACACCGTACCTATCCCACCCAAACATAACCTAACAATATTTCACCCTACACTAAATAACCAATTAAAGCCAAAATAAAGTAACATAACAAAACAAAAGTAAAAAATATAGATACATAATATAAATACTCTTAGAATGAAAGCACGTGTTCATGTGCACAAAAGTAGCCCAAATGGCTATAAAAATTAGTAGATGGTAATGCACATATTAATATTTAGAGTAGCCAGCAGAGGGCCAAAATTTCCAAGGCTATAAGCAGTGGTACTAACTCAAAATAACAAAGAGAAGCACCCAATACTATGAAAAGAAGTAGAATTATAGCCAAATCCTACCGACCCCTACATATCCTTACTAAACAAAACCTAACCTAACCTAACCTAACCCAAACAAACCAAAGCAAAGCATAACAAACCTAACCAAAAATAAGGAAAGATAATAAAAAGTAACATAATGAAATTACCCAGTGAATAATAACACGTGTTCAGGTGCACATTTGTAGCCCAAATGGCTATGAAAATGAGGAATTGGTAATGTACATAATAAGTGGATGGCTATCGGCATCGAATAAAATCCCACAATTGCCAGATCTCCAATAAAATGTTAAATCAAATGGTTATTTTGGGAATTAGTGTTACCTAACCTGACCTGACCTAACCTAGACCACAACAGACTACCGGGACCTAACCTGGGCAAACTATCGGGACCTAACCTGGGCATAAAACCGTTGTACAATTAATAAAGTGACCGAGTAAATATCCCGGGATGTAGATGGATGTGGTAACACTGCACTTCCATTACCAATAATTTACAGAGTAACCACAAGATGGCAACACAGTGATATCAAGGAATTAATGACAGGAGTAGACACTAGATGGCAACAATGTAACATCCTGGATATGGAAATTTCCATAAAAAGAGTAGGACGCTCATAGACAATATTGCCAATACAAAATATAATAGGGCAAATATAGCCAAACCAGCCAAAAGTAACGTGAATATTGTAACATTTACAACTATGAAAAGACTATAATTGTAGTGAAAACATATCAAACGTAAACACAAGAGAACCAATCTCCCCACCTGAAACTAGCTTCATCCAACGCACCCCCAATATTGCATGCGTCTTGAATAACGTGGAATATAACGAAAAGCAACGAAAATAACGGTAGGAAGTCAATTATATAGGCAGAACCACAGTGAAATGCGTGTTTTCCCCCACCCAAAACCCCGGATTCCCAGGCTCTCCCCCATGTTTGTATTGGGGTATGAAAACGGGGCATCTCCGAGAGATACACCATTGATGAAAAAGTGTCTTAGAATGGTCCTAATTAGTGGTAAAACATACTAATATTTACGTACTAGTGAACCCAGGTTTTCTGTAAAAATACCGTCATTTCCTGTACTTTACCACGGTTATTTCCCGGTAGTTTGCCCAGGTTAGGTCCCGGTAGTTTGCCGCAGTCTAGGTTAGGTTAGGTCCGGTAGCTTGCCGAAGTCTAGGTTAGGTCAGGTAAGGTC
>JAWQEG010001206.1:5000-21672 GCA_033782935.1 Petrolisthes cinctipes
TAAGTGAACTGCGGTTATGTTACTAATCTTATTCGAGTGTGAATAGTTGGAGGTTCGGGTTATTTGATAGATACTTGTCTAAGTGACTTTTGAACGACTCTATTGTTGCACAGTTTATAACAGCAGAGGGCAGTCGGTTCCAAATGTTTACGATACGATTAAAAAAGAAAAATTTAGCTTCATTCGTGTTAAAACGTTTCCCGACGATCTTTAGCCCATTATTCCTGGTAATATTTCTGTTGTCGATGCTGAAGTAATTACTGGCATTTAAATTACTGAAACCTTTGAATATTTTGAAGACTTCTATAAGGTCTCCTCTTAGTCGCCGTTTGCTGAGGCTATATAGATTTAATTCCTTCAGTCGCTCCTCATAGGGCTTATTTCGTAATCTAGGGATCATTTTAGTTATTCTGCGTTGTACTCTCTCTAGTTTTTCGATGTCTTTCTTATAGTACGGGGACCACATCTGTACACAGTATTCGAGGTGAGGACGTACGAGTGAGTTATATAATGTAATAATAATATCTTCTGATTTAAATTCAAAAGTTCTACCGATAAATCCTATGAGTTTGTTTGCTGTTTTCACTACTTCTGAGCACTGCTGTCCAGGTTTTAAGTCATTTGTTATTGTGACACCGAGGTCTCGTTCCATATTTACGCTTGAGAGTTGAACGTTATTCATAGTGTATTGTACTTTACTGTTATCGTTTCCAATATGAAGAACTTTGCACTTTTCTACATTGAAATACATTTGCCACTCATTTGCCCAGTCTACCAAAGTGTCCAAATCACGCTGTAAGGTTTGCCACTCTTCTCTGGAGGTTACTTTACTCGCTAGTTTTGTGTCGTCTGCAAATTTTGATGTCTTACAAGTGAGCCCATTATCTATATCATTAATATAAATTATAAAAAGGATGGGACCCAATACTGATCCCTGAGGAACTCCACTTTGAACATTACGCCAGTCAGATGCTATCCCATTAATTACTACTCGTTGTTTACGCTCTGACAGCCAGTCTTCAAGCCATGCCTGGACTTTCCCCATAATACCGTGTGCGCCGAGTTTTCTTATCAATCGCTTGTGGGGGACCTTGTCAAATGCTTTTTGGAAATCTAGGTAAATTACGTCCACGGATCTCGACTCATCATGCATGTTATGAACGTCATAGAAAAAATCTAATAGGTTTGTGAGGCAGGACCGTCTATTTCGAAAACCGTGTTGCGAGTCTTTGATTATGTCATTCTCTTCTAGGAACTTTACCATTTTGTCCCTGATAATGGTTTCCATTAGTTTACAGACTACCGATGTTAGGCTTATTGGTCGATAATTACCGGGTAGGGACTTAATTCCTTTCTTAAATATAGGTGTTACGTTAGCTGTTTTCCATTCGATTGGTACTTTCCCCGTTTTTAATGATTTCTTAAATATAACGGAAAGTGGCTTGGCTAACTCGAACTTCGCTTCCTTCAAGATTCTCGGGGAAATTTTATCCGGTCCCGGTGTTTTATTTACATTGATGGCATTTATAGCACTTATAATGTTACTTTCATCAAGTTCGCAGTTATCTAGACTTATGTCATTTACTTGTACGGTCGGGACTGGTAGTGCTTCTGTTGTATTTTCTTCATTGAATACTGATGCAAAATAATCATTTAGTATGGTAGCCATTTCTACTTCATTATCGGTATATTCGTCATTGTTATTTGCAAGTGGACCAATTACTGAAGTTAGCACTTTCTTTTTTCTTATGTAACTATAGAATTCCTTCGGGTTTGATTTACTAAGTTTTGCAATATGATTCTCAAACTCTTTCTTACTTTGTTTGATTTGCTTTTTAATTATTCGTCTAAGTCTGTCGAATTCCTGCTTATCTGACTCGTCTTGTGTTTCTTTAAATTTTTTATGGGCTCGTTTTTTGGCTAATAGGTTCGTGTGAATCTCGTTATTCCACCATTTGGGTTTAAATTTTCCCGGTGAACGTCTATCACGGTACGGTATACATGATTTCACAGCACAATTTAGGTTATTTACAAATAATTCCCATGAGGCGTTGATGTCTGGGGCTTCTGTTACAGCAGTCCAATCTGTGTTACCTAAGGTACATCTTAGTTTATTAAAGTTCGCCCTTTTAAAATTAGGTACTTTTTCTGTGCTCGCGTTTTCTTCTGTCTTTGATATATTAATTTCAAATGTTATAATTCTGTGATCGCTAGAACTAAATTCATGTCCGACTTTAACATCCTTAACTAAGTTGTCATTGGTAGTAAGAATTATATCTAGGATATTGTTTCCTCTCGTAGGAAACGTTACACGTTGGCTTAGTGCACTTTCGTTTAAATTTGTGTACAAATCGTGGCCAGAATGTGAAATTAAATTATCACCCCACTTCTGTACTGGTAGGTTAAAATCGCCAAAAATTATACAATCATCCTCGCAACAGATTTCAGCTAAACTGTCGTAGAGAACTGAATCGGTGTTTGTTGATTGATTCGGTGGTCTATATATGAGGCCCAATATTGTTTTGCATGAACGGTGTCGTAATTGTATATAGCATGCGTCTATATTATCTATTTCTGGCCTATTCACTCGTAGCGGGTGAAGACTACTTTTTACATACAAAATTACACCACCTCCGTTACGAACTGTTCTTTCGTTACTAAATATGTTATATCCTGGTATGGCATATTCTGCTAGGTAATCTCTACAGGCTGTATTTATCCAGGATTCCACGATGCCAATTATATCATAATTTTCTGTACTTACTAAGGCTTCTAGGTCGGTAAATTTATTACGTATACTCCGTGCATTGAAAAAACAGACTGTCGTCGATGTCGAGTTGTATGAGGGTTTATTGTTTACGTTACGGGCGTTGTGTTCGGCTGTGCTGCGTTTTTTGATCTGTAGTTTTGAACAGCATCATTTAGTAGTCTACCGAGACGTGCTGCCCCAACACCGTTTAGGTGTAGTCCGTCTTTTTGGAAGAGAATAGGATTATTATAAAAATTGTCCCAATGGTCGATGAATTCTATTCCTTCCTGTGAACAAAGTGTCTTTAATCGGCTGTTCGTACTATACGCCAGGTTATAAAACCTGTTGTCTGCATTTATCCTCGGCAGGATCCCGGAAATTATGATGTGATTAGAGTTATTCTTGTATCGTCGAATGGCTTCTCGGTATTTTTCCATTAGTTCTTCTGATCTTGTCCGCTTGATGTCGTTTGTTCCCGTATGAAGAATGAAGCATGTGTTGTTGGTGGCATTCACAGTAATGTCTTGGTGGGCCGCGGTGATGTCGTCAATACCTGCTCCTGGTATACAATAACGTTTACGGTTATTAGGGGCTCTACCACAGAACTCTTCCAGTTGACCACGGATTATGGAGTCCCCAATTAATCGGGTTTCTTCCTCATCCTCCATGGGCTCAGTCAGTACCTGGTATCGGTTGGAAGTTATTATTGGTAAGTAGGTTCTGGGAGCAGTCACCTGTCTAGTTTCGCTTGTGTTTGTCCCGGTGGACAAACGTGGTGAGTTGGTTGGTTGGGTGGCAACATGTGTAGGGGCCGGTGTAGGTGTGGAGATAGGAGCGGTAGGGGTCGTGATCCCAGGGGCATTGATAATAATCCGATGTGGGCGGGTTAATGGCGTGAGACGGGTGGGTGTAGCATGTGTGCCTCTGGTTACCTGTGAATAGAGTGGAGGTTCTTCTTGCATACCCGTAGCTATGTTCAATGAGACAAACTCCTGTAGTGAGTCATACTTCCTTTTCAACTGGCGATTTTCCTCTCTTGTTTCCTCGACTATCTTCATCATCTCGCAGAGCCGACAAATAGGGGAGGAGAAGTAATCAGTGAAGTACTGACCCGCGAATCTCCCGTTGCACGCGTTGCAAGGTTTGAGATTTGAAGGCATCTTGTGGATTGGGAGACTGGGAGAGAAAACAGCAACGAAAGGAGTGGGATGGGGGAGGCAGAGAAAGGGAGGGGAGTGGGCGAAGTGAAAGGGGACGTGGGAGAGGTAGGGGTGAAGTTGTAGAGGGGGGAAGGAGTGTAGCCTGTATGTCCCAGGGGGCACAGGAGGGGTGAGGTCAGTATGGGAGGGGGAGGGAAAGTAGGGTTGAGGGCGAGGTCAGGTGAGGTCACAGGTATAGAGTCGGAAAGGCACAGGTGAGGTGAGGTAGGGTACAGGGATTAGGCACGCCTTGGGTTGGAATTTCTCTACGTCGCCAGAATAAACGATAATAACGACAATTTGACCAAATTAATATAACGTGTGCTGGATTTGAATACTTCAGAACCACGCAGCATAGACGTTAAATAACAAAACTAATTTAATATAACGTGTGCTGGGTTTGAATACTTCAGAACCACGCAGCATAGACGTTAAATAACAAAACTAATTAATACAACGTACGCTTTCTAGGACTTTCGAGAGGTCGCCTGACTATTAAACCAATAAGTATCGCTAGGATCCGTATTTGTTTCAGAGGTTGGACATAGGTGAGTAGGGATAAAGAAGGCAGAGAATGGGAGGGGGGAGGCGGAGTAAAAGCGGGCACAGGACGGGTTAGGTGAGGTGAGGTGAGGTGGGAGGGAGATGGGAGTGGTGGAGGGGGTAAGAAGTAGAGGAGGGACAGGTACGGGGTAGGGCAAGGTGAGGTGGGACAAAGGTGTGTAGGGATAAAAAAGGATTAGTGACAGGAGGGTAGGTCAGGTAGTATCTATGGAGCGTTAGTGCAAGATTTTAATAACAATAAATATATATATTTTTTCTTTTTAAAGATAGTTAGCAAATTAACTATATAGCGTACCGAAAACACGGGTTTACACACCCACGAGAATGGAAATATGCAAAAGGAGCAAGGAAAGTACTGGCGAACAATTAAGTGTGAGTAAGCTCTCTAGGGTCTTGTGGGCTGAGTCAAGGACAGTGGTTCCCTAGGGAGAGTTTCTACTGTTCCAGACAGTCTTTACAGTTCCAAGGATACGAATAAACGAGTATGTTATACACAATAAAGAAAGAATGGAATATATATAAAGATAACTGATGTACACTTTACATATATGACTAAAAGTTAAGCAGGGAGGGTTTCTCTATGTTCCGACGGCGAACTTCTACTAATTATCTGGGTAAATAATAATAATGGAAGGAGAGAAATCTGAAACAGTAATATTCAGCTTAAATGGTTAATAAATATACTAAAGAATCAACGTAGGAATCTAATAGGAAATTATGCAATTTATATCTCTAGTTTGCTAATAGGAGAGAAGAGACTAGGATATAATTCACTAATTGTGTACTCAGCACTTCCGTTGAACTGTTGGCTATCCAAGGTCGGCGAGGGGTCACAGGAGCGGAAAGGTGTTGACCCTATGGTCTGTGCTGTTAAGTGTTAATGTGTGTGTGTGTGTGTGTGTGTGTGTGTGTGTGTGTTGGATCATATGTACACAAAAAGGCGTGTATTGAACCATCATTGTTTGAGCGAGTGCCATGAGAGCGTGGGAGGCAGTGTGTGTGTCTGTATGTATGTATGTGTGTATGTATGTAGGAGGAGGAGGAGGAGGGAAAGGAGGAGGAGGGGGAAGGGAGAGGAGAGATAAAGGGAGAGGAGGAGGAGTAGGAGTAGGAAGAGGAGGGAATGAAGGGGAGAGGGTAGGGAGAGGAAGAACTGACAAAGAAGTAGGAGGAGAAATAAAGGAATATAAGAGAAATAAAGGAAGATAAAAGGAACTGTGGTAAAGAATCGAAAGCAAATAAAATAAAAAAAAAAGGAGAGACATGAATAACAATAACAAAACTCAGAGAAAGAGATAAAAATAGGTGATAAAATGGAAATGCGAAATACTTAGGATATTGGGTGAAAGAAGGAAGTGACCGAGAAAAGAGAGGAGAGGTCGAAAGCAGTAAGAGGAAAAATTCGTGACGAGGAAATGGAAGAATTGTGGAGAAGAGAGGAAGAGAGGAAAAGCAGAGAAAGTGGGGGAAGAGGCGAAGAAAATATACGGGTAATGAAACGAAAGAAATGTAAAAAAAAAAAGATGGGTTTCAAGACGACACGAAAAATATCGATCCCTTAAGGAGAAAAATTATGTAAAAAAAAAAAAAAAAAAAAAAAAAAAAAAAAAACCAATACCCTGAGAGACAAACTGATCATGAATGAATGAAGGGAATGGAAACTGGATGAAACTGGAAAAGATCTGGAATGAATGGAAAGGGGGTGAAGGGGGGGGGGGCTCCAGACGTAATGAAATACACGCGACGAAATATATTAAGGGATGGAAGACTCGTTATTTGAAAGGAAAGAAGGAAGGAAGGGATTTATTAAAGGAGAAAGACGAGGATGAATGGAAAGGAATGACTAAAGCCGCGTGAGGAAGGTAAGGGATGAATAGATAGATAGAGGAACTGAATGTACAGGAAAATAATGGATATAATGTGTGTGTGTGTGTGTGTGTTTTATTCGTGTGCTGTTAATGTGTGTGTGTGTGTTTTTTTTTTTTTATTCGTGTGCTGTTAATGTGTGTGTGTGTGTGTGTGTGTGTGTGTGTGTGTGTGTGTGTGTGTGTGTGTGTGTGTGTGTGTGTGTGTGTGTGTGTGTGTGTGTGTGTGTGTTTTATTCGTGTGCTGTTAATGTGTGTGTGTGTGTGTGTGTGTGTGTGTGTGTGTGTGTGTGTGTGTTTTATTCGTGTGCTATTAATGTGTATATGTTTTCTTCGTGTGCTGTTAAGTGTTAATGTGTGTGTGTGTATGTGTGTGTGTGTGTGTGTGTGTTGGATCATATGTACACAAAAAGGCGTGTATTGAACCATCATTGTTTGAGCGAGTGCCGTGAGAGCGTGGGAGGCAGTGTGTGTGTGTGTCTGTATGTTCAGGGTAAGGGATTGTTTAAGGTCGTAGGTGTGTGTGTTTGTGACGTCAGTTCCAGGTAATAACGTGACTTAACCGCGGCTGAAGTAGATAGAGTTAGTGTTCATTGATTTCATCCACAGGCAACAGGATTATGTCATTTTCAGTGTCGTAACTCTGTCTGTTTGCCAAAGGGTTAATAGGCTTAATTCCTTATTATATTGCTAACTGAGTATGATGTATAAATAGGATGGGGTTAGAATACAATGTTATGACTATTTCCAAGTACGGTTTATGTACACTAGACTATAAAGTATAAGAGAATAGTAACACCTGGCCATTGTTAGATATTTCCTTTACAATACTACAAAAATTATGATCCAGCAAATTATGATACTGCAAATTATGATCCTGCAAATTATGATCCTGCAAATTATGATCCTGCAAATTATGATGCTGCAAATTCTCGTCGTCAAAAAAACATCTAAACACTCGACTATATACTGAACCTTAAACATCATTTTTTCTGCCAGCATCTACTAATACTAAATTCACTCCATACAGCAATCCGTTGAAAAGGAATGCAGATCAGGACCAAAATATACCCTACAGGCTTTGTTTACGTTGTACAGTGGAGGATGACAGCTGAGTGCCGCATGCTGGCCGTCCATAAGAAGGTGACCTAGTGGTAAACATCCCTCGGCTCTTGTTATTAGGGATATAAACAGATAGACGACGTGGCCTATAAAGGAATGTATGTATGTATATGGGGACGAGTTGCTGTTGTTGTTGTTATAGGCGTTGAGGGTAGTGGGTTAGGGGACAGGCTTGGGGGGGGTGCGGGGGGTGCGGGAATAGGGGGACAGGCTTGGGGTGGGTAGAAAGCCTGTCCCCTATTCCCGCACCCCCCTAACCCCCCCCCCCTCAAGCCTGTCCCCTATTCCCGCACCCCCCACCCCCCCCACCCCCAAGCATGTCCCCTACTCCCGCACCCCCCTAAACACCCCCCAAGCCTGTCCCCTATTCCCGCACCCCCCTAAACACCCCCCAAGCCTGTCCCCTACTCCCGCACCCCCCTAAACACCCCCTCCCCCAAGCATGTCCCCTACTCCTGCACCCCCTTAATGGTTTCTAGGTTAAGTACTTAATCTTACTTAATTAGGAGTGTATTGGGACGAGCTGTATTTGTGATGGGTGTTGAGTAAAGGCCAGGAGAGCATCTGTCTGTCATAATGGAGGTAATTAAATCTATTGTTTTCGAAGTTATCCAGTCTTACGTCAAATTGTAACACGCATATGGGGTGTGTGTTTGGGACGATCTGAATTTGTGATGGGCTTATGGGGGTAGGGCCATGAGAACCTAGTGATAATAATCCTTGTTTATTTAATGACTTCAAAGTTACTCAGTCTTAAGTCAATTTGTAACATGTATATGGAGTGTTTGTTTGGGACGACCTGAATATATGATGGGCTAACGTTAGGGGGAAGGACACGAGAGGATAGTCAGTCATAACAGACCTTGTATATTTAATAGTTTCAAAGATACCCAGTCTTCAGTAGGTCGGACTCACGTTTGGAGGGACAAAACACGAGGTACAGTACACGACAATACATTCTTTTATTGGTATAGTGAAACCAGTACAGCTGGTTGCTATAGAATAGGCCCCTTCACAAGCCCAGGCCCCGTGTAGGCATAATCTGGGTTGGAAGGGTCAATTCCGTGACGTTCATCAGAAGTAAATAAAATTCAAATCTGGCGCTGTACTGATAGTGGAGCCACCTGGTGGTGGTGAGGTGAGGTATTAAGCCCCTCCTCCGCTGAATACCGCTCGTCCACTCTGTCGCGGAACACACGTCTGTCAACATCTACGCTCCTCGCTGCTACGCTATGGTATTGTGTCGCGTGTTCCTGCTAAGTTTTCTTTTATGTTCTAGTGGCTAGCCTGCTTTGCAGATGTATCTTGTGTGTTTTCTAGGAGGGTTTTTAGGTGTTTATGGGGGTTTTTTCTTCGTTAGGACTTAGTTCTTTCCTTAAGCGAAGGGGGCTTTTCAGCCCCTGTTTTCGGAGTTTTTCTCCGTCTGTCCCCTCTTTCACTGTCCCTCCTGCCACTAGTACATTCTTCGTGTGTATTTTATTGGGGTTTTTAGCGAGGTTAGTGGGCGCCACGTGGGACTTCCCCACCCCACGTGGTGACCACATGGGGTCTTTGCAGCCCTTCCTCTTGCCTTCCCCAATTATTATGTGTCCCCTCTCGGTAGGGGGGAGTGAGAATTGTGCCCTGGTTCTCTCTTCCTCTCCCGGGCGGGGGTTTTTTATTTTATTTTGGGGTTCTTCCATTATTTTCAGCCTGGAGTGTTTCTTCTCAGGCTATCGGGTCCCCTCCTACCCCTCCTTCTGGTTCATCTGTCCGGGGGGGCCCTTTTTTACCCGCTCCTTGTGGCGGACGATTCTGGTTTTACGGGGTTTTTCCCTGGGCGGCTGCGCGAGTGTGGGGGATCGTGTTCTGGTCCCCAGGTTCAGCGGGCGTGTCCCGCGCTTCTTTCCTTCGGGGAGGATGGGTTTGTGTTCCAGTGTTTGCACGTGTTAACCCATGTTTGTGTATTCTTTTCTCCCCCAGCCTACTCGTGCCCTTTGTGCTGCCTCAGGATGTACCGTGCGGGTCTCGCCTGACGGACACCTGCACTGTTCTCCTCACGCACCCTGCTTCACTCCCTTGGGTTACGACCCTTTGGCGTGTGGTGTGTGCCGCCCCTGGGCTGAGTTGTGTCGGGTTACCTCCCCTTCTGCCCGCTCCAAGCTCCCTGCCCTTGCTTCTCTTCGTATGGCGTGGACGAGGGCTAGGAGAATGGCCCACAAACGAGACGGTTCTTCTTTGGCGTGGGTGGACCCGATTTTGGGAGCGGACCTGGGTTTATTCAGGACCCGTTACCCTTCTTCCTGTCTCTCGGAGTCTCAGGGGCTAGAACCTCCTGAGGCCCGAGAGATTGAGCCTGCTTCCCTAGGCGGTACTACGACTCCTTCTCGGGGCTTATCCCCCCGGGAAGCGAGCGAGTCTGTCGCGCTGGTTCTCCCGACTGCCTCACCGGTACAAGGGCCCAGCAGGGAACCCCCAGCTTCGCCTCCTGCTAGAGCTGGCTCCTCAGGCCTCTCTAGAGGACGCAAGCGTTCGGCTAAAAGGTCCCGCCACTCCAGGAAGTCCCGTGCTCGTCGCCGTTCTCCTTCCTCCTCGTCTTCGTCGTCCTCTTCCTCTTCTTCGTCGTCGGGGAGCTCTCCTTCGCCCGCCCGCAATTCCCGCAGGGGTAAGCGGGGGGGGGACAGCCCCTCGTCGAGGAAGATAGTTAAGATCTTCCACACCCTTATTCCTCACGCTTTTCCTGGGGCTTCCGTCGCGCAGCCTCCGGCTGTCGCTACGGAACCCGCTCCTGTTCCCCCGCCTCCCGCTGCTGCTCCCGTCGAGGGCTCGAGTCCTCCCGGGGATGTGGGAGTCCTTTTCGTGCCTCCCTTTTCCCCAGGGCTCGAGTCTCCGTCGGGGGACGTAGCTGAGGAGTTGGTTACCTCCGCACCTCCGTCCCCGTCTCCCCCTCCTTCGGGAGACGGATACCTTCCCTACTCTTGGTCTCTCCTCCCTCCTGCTTGGACCCACTCTTCGGAGGAGGGCAGACTGGTGGCCTGGTCTCCGGACACAGCTCAACCAGACGTGTGGATCCGGAGGGATGACGTCGTGGTGAAGTGGGGGGCGGATGAGAAGGGCGAGGCTATTCCCTTCTACAAGGTCCGTCCTATCTCAGCGCCCTTACCCACTTCAGCTAGGGTGTCCCCTGCGGCGACCCTGGACGCGATGGGTTTCCTGGTGGAGTACAGCCAGCTACACTTGTCCGGGGCTTGGAGGATTGACCGCTCCCACGGTAACACGGCTCTCCTCCTTTCCCCGGACGCGTACTTCCCGGGGGATAAGAGTGAAGGGGACCTGGATATTCCAGCCCTTCTCCTTAAGTCCCTGGACCACCAGAGGAACAACGCGCCCAGGAAGCCCCCTCCTCCGTCTTTCCCCGTCATCCTCCCTCATTCCCGGGCTCCCCCGGGCTTGAGGGAGTGCCTGTGGAAGACGGAGAAGGAGCCCCCGGTCCCCTATCAGCTGAAGGAGCCCGATGGTAAGTTGAGGCAGGCGGAGTCTGCTACCCGTCTGGAGCTGGCCCACACCATCTCCACGGGAGCAGCCGCCTCATTGATTAGGGACTGCCTCAACGCCCTAACCAACTCCTACCACGAGATGTCGGGTGTACAGCTAGCGTGAGTACCTTACTCGTGTATCATGTTTTTAGGGATGCTGGGTAGAGGGTCTCCCTGTTACTCCCGGGTACTTATCCCCGGGTTCGCTCGGTTTTTTCCTTGTTTACCCCTTACAGTGACACCCTCTCTTCCATGGCCACCGTGATGGAGGGCGTGGCGGCAATGGCTACCCACTTCATGCGGGAGGAGGCGAAGGCGTTCGCCGAGGCGAGACTGGCAGCCCGCCAGGCGGCGGCTAAATCTGCGCCGGAGATGGCACAGAGGGGAGTGGTGCGAGCTGCCCCCTTGTCCCCCGCCCTCTTTGACCAACCGGCGACAGACACGATCTTCGCCTCCCTCCCAGCGGTAATCAATTTACCAAAGCCTTCCACCTCCAAGCCACGTGCCCCACAGCCAGCCAGACCAGCCTACCAGCCCCGGAGGCCCTCCCAGCCCTCCAGGCTACCGAGGCCCTCCTATCCCACTCCCCCGAGAGCACACAACAGACCCTCCCAGAGGGGCCAGCAGCCCTTTCGAGGAAGGGGACAGGGCTCCAAGCCCTACTCGAAGCCCAAGTCCTCCTTCAACCACCCCGCCCAGAAGGACCGCGCCACTTGAGGGTCCCACTCTGGGCTGCCTCACAGGGTGGTCAGCAGCCTGGCCCACCCACGGCTGGGCAGCAAGGATAATTCGCCAGGGCCTGTCATGGCCCTGGATTACTGTTCCGCCACTACGTCTACCTCCTGCCTCAACCAAAGTGTCACTTTCGGTCGTCCCGCATGTGTTGGAAATGCGGGAAAAAGGGGTAGTGGAGCGGGCGACGGGAAGGGTCTTTCTTTCTCGTTTATTCAAGGTCCCCAAAAAGGATCAGGGAAAAACGAGATTGGTGATGGACCTGAGCAGGCTAAACAAATTCGTGAAAACATTACATTTCAGGATGGTTTCGGTTGCTCAGGTCCGCACAGTTCTGAGGAAGGGAGACTGGTTAGCATCCCTGGATCTCAAGGATGCTTACTGGCACGTCCCGATCCACCCCAGGTTTCGCCGCTTTCTGGCCTTCCAGGTGGGGACCGAGACGTTCCAGTTTACCAGGCTCCCTTTCGGTCTTTCTCTAGCTCCGCGAGTCTTCACAAAACTCGTGAGGGTGGTGGCATCCCGTCTGGCAGAGGCGGGTGTCCCCACCCTCATGTACCTGGACGATTGGTTGCTTCACGCCCCTTCCAAGGAGCAGGTAGCAAACAACGTCCGGGTAGCGAGGGGAGTGCTAGAGGAAATGGGGTTTCTGTTGAACATCCCCAAGTCCTCTCTCACCCCCACTCGCAAGCTGTGTTGGCTAGGAATAGAGTGGGACTCTCTTTCGGCCACCCTCTCTCTCGCTCCAGACAACGCCCGCCGGACCCTCCGCCACGTCCGCCGGGCGCATTTTTCCCGTACTTTCTCTCGCCGCCAGTGGGAATCATTGCTCGGGTCCCTAAATTTCGCGGCCCCTGCAATGCCCCTGGGACGACTGAAACACAGGAGGCTGACGCGGGAGGTAAACCTCCACCTGTCCCCCGCACACAGGGACCTTCCCAGGCAAGTGTCCCCCTCTCTCCACCGCCTCCTTCGCCCCTGGCTACGTCCCGGTGCCCTGCGTCAGCGGGTCCCCTGGGTGTTCCCTCCCCCGGGGATTACGGTGGCGACAGACGCATCGGACGTAGGCTGGGGATACCAGTCTTGCCTGGGACATCAACGGTGCGGGGGATGGAAGGAAGGGGAAAGGCTACTGCACATCAACGCCCGGGAGTTGATGGTAGCGAAGGAATGGCTCAACAGACACCCTCAGTTTGCCAGGATAGGCGTCCGCTTCGATATGGACAACGTTGCGGCCGTGCAGTGCCTACAGAAACAGGGCACCGTACGGTCGGAAATTCTCCTGTCCCTGTCAGAACAGATTTTCGCAATAGCGGCCAAGAGGGACATTCACCTCTCGGCCCGCTACGTGCCAGGGCGGGAGAACGATTGGGCGGACGCCCTATCCAGGTTCAGGGGGACGTCAGTCGAGTGGCAACTGCGTCCCCTTGTGTTCGAGTCTCTCTGCCTTCGCTACGGGACACCGGAGGTGGACCTATTCGCCTCCCCATCCACGGCCCTACTCCCTCTGTTCCTGACTTTCTCATCCAGAACAGAGGCGGGAGGCCCGGACGCCTTCACGGAGGACTGGAACAGGTGGGGTCATCTCTACCTCTTCCCACCCCCAGCCACTTCAGTCCTCCTGAAGGCGATCCTCAAGCTGCGCACTTTCAGGGGGAGGGTTCTCCTCATAGCCCCCCGCTGGCCAGCACAGCCGTGGTTCGGAGAGTTGTCCCGGTGGTGCCCGCATCCCCTTCAGTTGGGATCGGCGTGCCTCTCCAGCACCCTGTCTGCACCACTCCAAGCGTCACTGAAACTACACGCTTGGAGTTTCTACGGGGAGTCCTCAGCAAAAGGTTCACTAAGGAGACAGTGGACAAGATGTTGAGGGCTCATCGTCAGTCTTCGGTGCGACAATACGAATCGTGCTGGAAAAGATTCCAGGACTTCTTGCGAAGACACCCCTCCAGGGTCATCTCGGAGGACACAGTCCTGGAATTCCTCACGTGGCTCGCCGATTCCACCAACAGGGCCCCGGCGACGGTGCTTGCGCATCACGCAGCCCTGTCTGATCCCCTCCTCCTGGGTTTTAACATTAAGGTTTCGGAGAGGCCTCTCTCTCTCCTGAGGATGGGGATTCGGGCGGGGACCGCACCTCACCGGGCCCAGGCACCCTCCTGGTCCCTTCATCGTGTCCTTTCCTACCTGACCTTCGAGGGGGTCCCTCTGGAGGTTTGTCACCTCCTCCAGAAAGCTCTCTTCCTGCTCGCCTTAGCTACAGGTTACAGGGCTTCTCAGTTGGCAGCCCTGACCCGTCACACAGCCTTTTCTTCAGTAACCCCTAACCTTACTTCCTTAACCATTTCCCCCTCCCCTGCTTTTCTAGCTAAGAACGAGCAGGCTGACGACAGAATTGGCCCTCTCGCAGTACCCTCGTTCCTGAGGGATGGAAATTTCCACCCCCTCTGCCCAGTCCACGCCTTTGTTGCATACGTGGAGGCGACGAGAGGGGCTTCTCCGGACCACCTCTTCTACAACTCTAGGTCCGGTAACCCTCTCTTCCCTAGGTCAATCGCTCGCCTTCTCTGCCGAGTGATAGAGAACGGGGATCCCGGACACGCCCCGAGGGCTCACAGCGTTAGGGGCGTGGCCGCCTCCCTCGCCTTCCTCAGGACTCACTCGGTGGAGAGGGTCAGGGATTTAGGGGGCTGGGCGTCCACTTCCTCCTTCAGGACGAGGTACCTGTTCCACTCGCTCTCCCCTACCCCCTGTGTGGCTATGGGTACTCCACCTCCTATTCCCCAGGGTCCCCGCGGGAGACACATGGGGGGGAGGGGCCGCCCGAAGAGAAAAGGTCGGGTGATTTAAGTCCCGTCACATCATCCCATACCTCATCCACATCTTGTACAGCTTCATACTCATCCCCATTCTTCACGTGTACATATGGTGAAAGAGAGTCTATAATAAATTACATTGTTACGGAATTCTTGTGTATTCATTTTCCAAACAATTATTAACTACGATGAGTGACAGGAGATATTATTACACAGGATATCTGGATCCTAGTGTCCTCCTTCATCCCCTCGGGATCACATTACCTGAGCGAGGGCCATAGCCCTAACTCAGAAGACTTGAATAAGGGGGGGGGGGGGGGAATGGGGGGGGGGGAGGAAAAGGGGGGGGGGAGTATCCATGGGAACCTCCCCCCTCCTCTCCTAGACCCGAACCCTCGAGTCTACCTAATAAAGACTTTATGTGTAACAATTCTGGTCTATAACAGAATGGTCTACGGTTATATGGTAATAAGCTACTTCTCCCCCACCACGGCGTTTCACCTAGCCAGTGTCGGGAGGGGCCGTTAGCTGCTGCCTCACCGGGCTCGGTTACCTTTCCTGCCCTCCGCTCTCAACCACTCTTAACTAGCACGTGATTGCCTCCACCTCACCTCCCACCTACCGCATCGCATGCTTAGCAACCAGCTGTACTGGTTTCACTATACCAATAATAGTGCATTTGTCGCGGCTTCTAGCGCTTAAATTGTATTTATTGGTTTGTGAAAACCAGTACAGCTTCTTACTGTCCCACCCACCTCCCGATGCGGCAGGCACTCACTTCTTTCTCATTGGAGTGGACGAGCGGTATTCAGCGGAGGAGGGGCCTTAAATACCTCACCTCACCACCACCAGGTGGCTCCACTATCAGTACAGCGCCAGATTTGAATTTTATTTACTTCTGATGAACGTCACGGAATTGACCCTTCCAACCCAGATTATGCCTACACGGGGCCTGGGCTTGTGAGGGGGCCTATTCTATAGCAACCAGCTGTACTGGTTTCACAAAAAAACCAATAAATACAATTTAAGCCGGGCTAGAAGCCCGCGACAAATGCACTAATTATCTAGAGGGGGTCGTTCGTTTGTTGTGGAAATGTTACAGTCTATAAACACGCTAAACTGAGTACGTATTTCCTCAACTTAAATCTTATTCTTTTTGGCTCATAGGATACACATCGTGAAAATCTACACCATGTACGAATTTCAGGTACCCATCTACAGTTATTAAAGCCTAATCAATTTATAGGAATTTATTATTTTACGATATTTAAAATTGCAGAAAGTGAAGCCTGTGCATTTTCGTTAGGCAAAAGAAATGTAAATAGAGTAAAGAGCAGGAAAGGACGAGAAGTTTTCAATCCTCGGGTGTGTGTGTGTGTGTGTGTGTGTGTGTGTGTGTGTGTGTGTGTGTGTGTGTGTGTGTGTGTGTGTGTGTGTGTGTGTGTGTGTGTGTACGTGTGTGTGTGTGTGTGTGTGTGTGTGTGTGTGTGTGTGTGTGTGTGTAACTTTGGTTTAAATTCCTGTTTCCCCACGATGGAGCGATTAACCATTTACACTTTATTGATGTATGGTATGTAGTACGTACGTCTATGCATATGAGAGAGAGATAGAGCCCACTGAGGTTTGGTTTACCTTTACCATTTCATTTTCAGGACACACAACATAATACATATGGCTAGACCTTTCCGTATAAATCCTATCACACTTCCATTCAGCCTCGTGTTACTGATTTCCTTGTGGTGGGTTCCTGTGATAGTGTTGTTGTTGTAGTTGTTGTTGCTGTAATAAACTGGAGGCTACTCATTTCCTCCAATCTGGGCCACGAAACTAAAGGGTACGGTAATTCCAGCTTGTCTTCTCGTTTTTCTTATGTTTATGTAGACTCCGGTTTCTCGTGGTGTCGTAACCTAACCCTCGGATTCCTTCGCTCTCATACTCCCTCTTTATCAGACTCTTGTCCTCATTTCACCACTCCGCCTAAATGGAGTCTCATTTCTCTCTCTCTCTCTCTCCTCTTCTTCTTCTCTCTCTCTCTCTCTCTCCTCTCTCTCTTCTCTCTCTCCTCTTCTCTCTCTCTCTCTCTCTCTCTCTCTCTCTCTCTCTCAATCTATAC
>JAWQEG010001207.1:0-75000 GCA_033782935.1 Petrolisthes cinctipes
TCTCCGACCAGCCCCCTTGCCCCCCCCCCATCCCTTGTAGACCTGCTCCACTTCTCATTCTCATCGAGCCGCTTTTCTTCCACTTCTTCATTCCTTCCTGCCTCCACCATTCTTTTCTCTTTGCCTCCTTCTTCCACTAATATACGTTTACGTCCCTTCTTGTCTCCACCATTCCTTTCCCTTTGCTCCTCTTCCTCTCCCTTCCTCCTTCCTCTCCTTCCTTTCTTCCTCTCCCTCCCCTCCCTCCTTCATCTCCCTCCTTTCTTCCTCTCCCTCCTTTCTTCCTCTCTCTCCTTTCTTCCTCTCCCTCCTTTCTTCCTCTCCCATATTCAACAGTCCCTTCCCTCCTTCTCACAACCTTAGCACAACACAACCCCTTCTCCGACCATCATCCCCACTTCCTCGCAAATACCAACCCAGCGTCCCCTCTCCTCTTCCTCCTCCTCCTCCTCCTCCTCCTGCTCTTCCTCCTCCTCCTCCTCCTCCTCCTCCTCCTCCTGCCACTGTAACTGATATAGACATGATGGGGGAGATAAAGGATAAGATAAGGCTGCTGGCGAGACGTTCACGGTGTTATCCTTCTTCTTTAATGCCTTGCTTTGAATTTTTTACGGCCGTCGTAATCTTCACAGGTATGTCTGTATCGGGTGGAAGGTTTACCTCTTTGCATCAGTGTTTTTCATCGTTCTGTTTTGAAATTTAAGGTGCTATTTAATATATATGGATTTATTGATAAGGGGAAGAAATAAAATTGTAAGTGTTATATATATTCAGTCGATATGCTTTCAAAATGTTTGTACCCACTTGCATAAATCTAGTAGAGTGCAGTAAAGATTAGCTATCAATAACAAACCCAAAGTGTACAGGATATAAAATTTTAATGTGCCATGAGGTGCAAAACACATACACAATAACACGCACACATTACCTCCATCCTTCGCCCTAAATCCTGACTTACTCTTAAGGGGTTGTGATATTATATTTGGCAAAATACGAAATCAATTTTTTTTTTTTTTTTTTTTTTTTTTTTTTTTTTCGTCTCCATAACTAAAACGAGAAACGAACAACCTTAAATTTTATTGATGCAAACTGCTGATTCTTGGGGCAGTTCTTGGGGAATGAATTATCTCCAGTTTCCAGTCAGACAGTATAACAGGTCCCTCAGAAAATAACTTGTGTGTGGTGGAATAGTGACGCTTGATCATATTTAGTTATTGTTCCTATTGCTCAGTGTTCGAACCTGGTGTTTTTGTCAGATAAGTAATGAGCATCGAATGTGTGTGTCTGTGTGGATGTATTATTTTATCATTAATTAATTATCAACGTTTATCAGATATTTTTTTTTTCCTTGTTGTCACTCTAATTCTATCAGTTTTTTTGTAGTGATTAATCTATTCTGCAATCGCCAACATTATATGAGAATAATATTAAATAATTTTGTTAAGTATATCGTGCATTTCACGTAATATCTATTTTCATTGATAATATGTTTTTTTATTATTATTATTATCATCATTATTATTATTATTATTGTTATCATTATTATTATCATCATTATTATTATTATTATTGTTATCATTATTATTATTATTATTATTATTATTATTATTATTATTATTATTATTATTATTAATCACACTCTAATAGTATCCATTATCTTCACCTATAATTTGGTTACATTTACATATCTTATTAATTTATTGGGTAGGGAGGCTCTGGGTTACTGGTGTTATATAAATCTATTAACTCATTCATGGTTCCTACCTAATATTGAATGCCCCAACTTCATTCCACATCTAGCTCTCTCCCTCACTCCCACTCCACATCAACCTCACTCCCTCACTCTCACTCCACATCAACCTCTCTTCCCTCACTCTCACTCCACATCAACCTCTCTCCCTCACTCTCACTCCACATCAACCTCTCTCCCTCACTCTCACTCCACATCAACCTCTCTCCCTCACTCTCACTCCACATCAACCTCTCTCCCTCACTCTCACTCCACATCAACCTCTCTCCCTCACTCTCACTCCACATCAACCTCTCTCCCTCACTCTCACTCCACATCAACCTCTCTCCCTCACTCCCATTCCATACTCCCGTTTCAAGGCCAGTTCTCTTCCATGCTAATCAGGCCTTATCCCTGCCCTGCCCTTTCCCCACCTTCCATCTCCTATTTACATACAGTAACTCTACCAGCCCACTACCCCACCCCATCTTACTCTATAAAAGCTTTCCCAGATCATCCTTTTACATCACTCTCCTACCTTAAACTCCCCATCTTGTAATCTCCTGAAGCACCTACCTATCCTATGAGCCTCTAACTCCCATCCTACCTACCTACCTACCCACCTACCCACCTACCTACCTACCTATATCCCTTCCTTCAACACTTGCCCAACCTGGCCTTCCATGCAAGCACTTTGAGCTCCCAGGTCACGTCCACACTTGATCACAACTTGGTGGGGGAAGACGATCACAAGTGGAGAAGATAATGAGAGAAGTTGACTGGGCAGTGAGGGTGTGCATTAGAGTGGTGATCCCGGGTGAGCAGATTGTACACAATTTATGGCAGAATAATACGATAGTCTCAGACACCTTGTAAGAGTAGGAGATAATTTCAATGCAAGTTTCTTACCTGATCTGGTTGGATTTGAGATATAAGTGAATTAACAAATAAGAATTATAAAATACACTCAAAGTACAGATTGCATACCTGTGAGTCGATCCTAGTAATCATTTATCGTAACAAAAACCCCTGTGAACTGTAATTGGGGGATAAATTACCAGGCTAAGTAATTAAATGTTCTTGAAGATATACATAATACAACAAAACACTCTATACAAGAATTGATCGTGCAGGTCGCTATTAAATGGAGGAGATTTTTTTTATATAATAACTTAAGTATATGAATGAATGTTGCAGAGCGAGTATAACTGACGAAGTATTATTTGCTATTGCATGAAGGGGAGTGGTGGGTGCAGTATTTTATAAGTCGTGCACATCTATTTTGGTAACCTGTTGGTGTCAGCCGGTCTTGTGTTCACTTATTGGCTTCCACTACTAATAACAATCCACAATAAACACAAAGCCTTCTAAAGCTCATGTTGTTGAGCTTCATTGACTTCTTAACGGGGTCTTCTTCATTGTGGTTTCAGTAGGACGCAGCCGCCAATTTTGATAAACACAAACACGCGTAACTTGTGTCTTGGGTGGTTTTCTCGTCCTTCCATCCCTCCTCGAGACTCCTAAAGCGTCGTAAATCATTCAGGCTCGTAAACAGAGTAGCGGTGCATCTCGGGTCGTAATGTGGGGTCGTATAAGCCACCGGGACCAAGGAACAAGTGTGTTTTTCCCTCGCCTATTACTGGAAACACCTCTTGACGTGACGACCAACACCATCACCAACACATAGGTTTACTTTTTTTTTCACATATTAATACTGATGGAATCGAAAATTTAATTCACGAGAACAACAAAGATTGAATTTAATAAAGGTATTTTACCATTCTCAATCGGATCCTATGAGATATTTTGTTCTAGTAAAATGCAATTAATGGATTAGTACAGGAGTCAGTAAAATATTAATGCATTTTTATGGTAACTTTCTTGAACTGTTACTTAGTAGCTACAGGATCTTCATTGGATTGTAACGTAATCGAATGGTAACGTCATCATTACAACGGGAGAACAACGATCGTCTGGGCTGGTGTAATAGTCACGACAAAGCCACAAAGAGCTCTAGTGTCCATCGATCGACTTCACTACCATGCACCTCATCCACCACCACCACCACCACCTGCAACTCTTCCACCCCCACCATAACCACAGTCATTCCCAGCCACTAGTGCCTACGTAAAGTACTGTACATTCTTCCGTTCATTCTTTTGTTTTTTTTCATCATTTACCAGAATAGGTTATCACAATTTTCATGTTTTTTTGTAGATTTTTTTCTATTTCCATACTTTCTGTCCTCTTTCTCTCCTACCCATCTCCTCAGAATTTTCCTCGCTCTCTCACTCTATCAATGTAATATATTCCCTATCTCCCTAAACACACACACAAACACACACACAAGTTTACTCCCTCTGCTCCCCTGCATTTTCCTGTCCATTTCCAAACCCATCCCAGGAGAGAGGCCGCAGCGAGATAAGAGGAGCTGAAGTAGTGGCGTTCCTGGGAGGCGAGATCTCCACGGTATATCCCCAAGTCCTATTCGCTAGAAGAACATACAGTACACCTCGTAGGATCCCTTCGTCTCTCTCAAGTAGCACAATATATCCTCAAAGTTCCAGGCACGACCACCTCAATGGATCCCGATGTCCTTAGTCTAGAAAGTATATCTTCAAATCCCTAACTATCGAGAGGAGACACATAGGACTCCCTCGTAGGATCTCGTTCTCTTTTGTGTGAGACGGTTTCAATTTTTAACTCCCAAAATGTAAAGAATCTTCAATACCACTATCCATAAATTCTCGTAGCCTTCTCACATTGTCTCACCATATCCTGTAGTGTTATTCATTTCCACTTCGTCTCATTTCTCCTTTCCCGGCCCAGCTCACTGCCCTGTTAATGTATTCTACCATCCTCTACCCAATTCCGACCCACTCTACTTTACTCAGGGAATATAACACCCCTCATGAAGCCTCCCCTTTGCCTTTCCATAACATCCCTGACACCACCACCTTATCCCACCCCATTCTTAGACCATCCCACCCCATCCTACTCCACCCAACCCCATCCCATCCCATCCTATCCTATCCTGAGACCCTCCACCCCATCCGACCCCATTCAGTACCACCCCAGCTCACAGCCTTACCACACCCTCCCACCCCTTCCTTCTCTCGCTACTGTTTATGACCCGGTTATTAGAGGTGAAGACTAAGGGAGTCCTGCCGGCTTGAGTCGCATTCACAATCGATAAATTTCAAATGCTAAATATACCTTTGCCATGGACAGTGATGCATGATCTTTAGTAGATTGCATAGAAGATGCCTATCATTAACATTTCATCTCACCTCCCGGACAAAAAGGTGATAGAATAATGACTTAAGTGCCTCTAAATGTGGAGTTATGGCCAACCTTATGAAGTGTAATATACAAGTTCGGTTTGTGTGGATATGCAGGTCATTAATGGAAACTCGTCCCTGGATCTCCCTCCACTCGCCTTCGATTAAACCCGAGAAGTTGGAGTCGAACAAGTGGTGATAATCATTCTTCATCACAGCCAACCTTTGAGAGACTGTAGTGACTGGAATGCTCCCGCTGACATCAATCTCTATCACTTACTATTTTCCTGAAGTTGTGTCTAGTCCAAGATAAACAAAAGCATTGCAACTCAGTAATGCCTCGATGATTCTGAGTCTCCCCACACATGTTTAACTTCTCAAAACAATCGGGAAATTATCATCTCGCATCAGTACAACTCGCTCTTAACATCATCAAAATCTTCCAGCCAGTTTTAATGAAAGGTTTCCATGTGGATATGCTCGAATGTTTTATGGCCATTCTTACGGTAGTCACGCGAGAAGCAGACCAAACACGAAGCACTTCAAAACAGAAAGATATTATATTATCTGACTTGTGTAACAGCAAAAAAAAAAAAAAATGTACCCGTAAACAAAAAACAAACTATAATGTAGGCAATAGCAAAAAACTCGCAGGTAATTGAAAAGAAAATCGATGCTCAATAATCCTTGTTTTTATTTCTTGTGGGGAGGTGTTGGTTGCGTCATGGGCTGTAATGAACTTGCCACGCCTTTTGTTTTTCTGGAACCAAACCCCACTGACCTTGTGTTCATATACAGGCAGATAAGAAGCAAGACTGTCAATTTCATCCGATGTTCAATAACTCGCTTTGTAACTTTTTCGCATGGGTAAATTTCGTGGCAATAAACACGTGTTCTTTTGAGATGATTCAGATGCACATTCATTCAAGGACCCTTCTTATTCACATCAGAAATTGCTTTATTTTTAGATGGACAGAAGATACACACACACCTTTTACCCATGACTGTTTACATCGTCACAACAATTGATTATCCATGCATGTTATCAATTTATCTTTGTAAAAATGGATAACACAGGTATTTACCCCTGACTGTAACACCAGCCAGAGTGAGACCATGGTGGAGCGGGTGGTTGGTTGGTCGGTCGGTGACGAGGGAGATGGGGAAAGGGTGTTAAAATATTGTTGGCCAGATCTGTTCCTACTTTCTATTTCTCCTCCAGTACCTGTTTAGTTACTCCTTTAACCCATCAGAAACACTCCACCATCACCATCATTACTAGCATCATTATTTTCATCAACAGTCTAATCATGTTTCACCATTGTATACATCATTATTATCCCCATATTCATCATTCAGATCTTTCTCATTGTTCCCATTCATATCTAGTCCTCATCCTTATTCAAAATCGTCTCCATCATATCCTCCTCCACCACCTTCATCACTTTTACCATCTCCATCTCCTCCATCATAATCTCCTTCGCCACCAAAATCTCCCAGAATAAGCACTACTTCAAGGACACTAACCCACACCATTAATATTATCACAACAACAACAACAACACTATCACCACCATCAACACTACCCCCATATCCATCACCACCACCACCACCAACAACAATAACACTATCACCACTACCAACACTACCCCCATCTCCACCACTACCACCACCACCAACAACAACAACAACAACAACACTATCAACACTACCAACACTACCCTCATCTCCAACATCACCATCACCACCACCATCAACACTACCCCCCATCTCCACCACCACCACCATCAACACTACCCTCATCTCCACCATCACCATCACCACCACCACCATCAACACTACCCCCATCTCCATCACCATCACCACCACCAACACCAACACCAACACCAACACTATCCCTTCACAGCACTTGGTTTTCCCTCCCTTCCTTCCTTCCACGGTCTCCCCGCCCAAACATACAACAGTCATCCACAATATACTCCTCCCCTTCCTCACTCATTCCCCCCATCCTCTTCTCTCTTCCTTCCATACTCCCTCCCACTCCCTATTCCCCTGTCCCACCTCCTCCTCCTCCTCCTCCTCCTCCTCCTTCTCCTTCTCCAGCTTCTTTGTCTGCTTCTATTCCCTTCAATTCTTTTTAGATAATAACTCTTTCGTGCACCACACCAACTTGTATTATGCTTTGGTCTTTTTGCATTCAAAGCCTCACACACTCGCTTTCCATGACCTCTCCAACCTTTCCTACTCTGCCTCCTTTAACTTTTCTTTTTTTCTTCTCTGTCTCCTTCTCCTTCTCTTCTTCCTCCTTCTGTTCACCTTCTTCTTTCTTCACCTTCCCGTTTGGACCTCCTTTTCATCTCGTTTCATTCTCTTCAACACTATCCTCCTTCTCTTTCTCCTCCTCCTCTTCTGTCCCCATTTCCACTTCCCTTATTCGACTTTTTATTCTCCTCAACAATAATATTCTTCTATTCCTCCTTTTAGGCAAGTTTGTCTCGTAATTTCCAATCTCCTCCCACTTTTTCCTCTCTCTACTAAACCATCCTTAAAATGTTTCTCTTCTTTTTCCTCCTCCTTTACCTAGTCCTCACCTCTTCCTCTTCTCTTTCCTTTCCTCCTGCTTCCTCCTCACCTCTTCCTCTTCTCTTTCCTTTCCTCCTGCTTCCTCCTCCTCCTCTTTCCCTTCCCCTTCCTCCTCCTCCTCCTCCTCCTCCTCCTCCTAACCACCTGGCGAGCCCGACCAGCCGCCGTGCACGTGGTGGCTGTTTAAGTCCACAATCCTATCATTTAACTAGTACTTGAGATCCTTTCGGGTACTCTCTCTCTCTCTCTCTCTCTCTCTCTCTCTCTCCTCTCTCTCTCTCTCTCTCTCTCTCTCTCTCTCTCTCTCTCTCTCTCTCTCTCTCTCTCTCTCTCTCTCTCTCTCTCTCTCTCTCTCTCCTCTCTCTCTCTCTCTCTCTCTCTCTCTCTCTCTCTCTCTCTCTCTCTCTCTCTCTCTCTCTCTCTCTCTCTCTCTCTCTCTCTCTCTCTCTCTGGTGGTGAAGTTAAGGAGAGGTTTGTTTGTGGCAGAGGAAAGGATACTCTAGCCTAAAGAGAATATGAAACAGCTACAGTATATAACAATCTTACTGTTATGTGGCCTGTGATAGATTTAATTAACGTGGGTCATGTAGTCAGAAACATGAAAGTTACCGAGTCCTCCAAACGATACCATGAACCAACACCCATACTGAAAGAGTCTGTTTAATGGCAGAGTTAGGAGGAATTTGTAGCACGTAATTTGCCTACAAGATCACACACCTCTTAATTTAGCTTACATTTATAGGATAAGATTAGTTTGGGAAGGTTAATATAATTCAGTTAATGGTTTGGAGTGCATTGCCAAAAATATATACATGCTGTAGCTTTGATAACTTAATATATACATTTTTTTTTATTATTATATTAGTTTTTTCATCACGATCAATCAGGTGGAAAAAAAAAATGGTATATTTTAAATAGATTTATTTGACATATTTAGGAGAGACAGGGATGCATTAATTAAAGGTAGATATAGTGCAGTATGTTCCTTGTGTTGAAGAGCTTCCTTTGCATGTTGAATGAAGGAGAGTAATATAATGTTGTTGGAAATTGGAGGCTCGTAATTCCTCCAAACTCTGCCAGGAAACAGAATCCTTCCCTATGAGACTAAGGGGATGTGTTTTATAGGAAAATTTGGAGTGCTACAGTAGTTACAATTTGTACTCAACAGGTTTCTTCCCTTATTACCTACTTTTACGACTCTGTGCTTTTATCTCTTATCTATATTCTTCCTCCGACAAGTTTTATTATCTTTATTATCCTCACCGTTTTCCTTCATTAAAGATTCATACATCCTTCAAACGTGCTCTTCAAAAACATCACGAAATATATTGTTACAGAACAGGAGGGTTGGCGGATGTGCAGTATCACCTATAATGAGTAATTTGTCATTCCTTTCCTAGTGTCTGCAGAATCTCATTGACTATAAAGTAAAAAAAAAAAAAAAAAAAAAACACACACACGCAAAAAAAAACTTGACTTCCCGTGTGTTTCCCATGCATTTATTACCATGATCGACATCCACCCTTTCCTGTTTGCATATACTGTTGATACGCTGTTGTTTAGAACCGAGTAACCAATTCCTCATTTAACAGAGAAAGAAATATTCAACTTTTCTTCGGATTTCATACCTTATGTACTCATATCCCTTCTTCCTCTTGTTGTTGTTGTTGTTGTTGTTGTTGTTGTTTCTCAAGCTGTCTGGCCGAACAGCCCCGTGTTGTTGTTGTTGTTGTTGTTGTTGTTGTCGTCGTCGTCTTTTTCTTGCCTTTATTCACCTCCTTCCTGTTGTTGCTTCATTATAAACAATTCATCATTCCCTTGAGAGAGAGATAAAAAAAAACGCACCTGGGCTGGCTAACCAGTTATTAGGGTCGTTCTATCCCCCCCAGGCAGCCAATCACACGGGGCTATTAGACAATTTAGGAGCCGTTGCCAGGGAGACGCTCATCTTGATTGGCTAAGGATGTGGGACTCATAACTCAGGTGTTCAATACTCCTGGGGTGGTGGTGGTGGGGTTAGATGGGGTGGTGTTGGTGGTGGTGGTGGTGAGTGGTGGTGGGGTTAGGTGGGGTGGTGGTGGTGTTAGATGGGGTGGTGGTGTTGGGTGGGGTGGTGGTGGTGGTGAGTGGTGGTGGGGTTAAGTGTGGTGGTGGTGGTTGTGGAGGTGAGTGGTGGTGGGGTTAGATGGGGTGGTGGTGGTGGTGGTGGAGGTGAGTGGGGTTAGATGGGGTGGTGGTGGAGGTGAGTTGTGGGGTTAAATGGTGTGGTGGAGGTGAGTGGTGGGGTTAGATGGGGTGGTGGTGGTGGTGAGTGGTGGTGGAGGTGAGTGGTGTTGGCGGAGGTGAGTAGGGTTGGGTGGGGTGGTGTTGGTGGAGGTGAGTAGGGTTAGGTGGGGTATATAGCTGAAGGTAGAATGGGGTAGAAAAGTGAAGATGAGTAGGGTGAGGTGGGATGGGATTGAATGAGGAAAACAAAGGTAGACAAAAGCAAGGTGAAGGTGGAGGAAAGCTAAGAAGAGAACGTGGAGGAAAGCGAAGGTAGAGAGAGAAGAGCGAGGCGAGAGGGTGAGGGAAATACTTAAGTCTGGATGGAGTTACTTATCATGGCAATATTTCAGAGCCGAGCAGCAGCCAGGAATTAACAGGAAGCACTTTAATGACTCCTAAGTTAGCTAACATGGAAGGAGCAATGGTGAGAGGGGGAGGAACAGGTCACACACACAAACACACACACACGTAGAGAGAGAAAGAGGGGGGAAAGACGGAGGAGGAGAAGGAGCGGGAGAGTGGATAGAACGGGCGAGGAGGCGAGATAGAGGAAAGAAATTGAGGAGGGTAAGAAGGGGAGGGAAGAACTGGTTAGAATAAGAAATTAAGTTGCAGGAAAGGAGGAAATAGTAAAAAGTAAATACTTAAGGGTAGGAAAATGGGATGTATTAGAGGAAAGGAAGTATTAGTTGGAATATCATTGAATATAAAGGTAAAACGGTACATGCAGTATAGATATAAATTAAAAAGAGACATAGGACACAGGTAATGGGATACATAAAAAGCACTAAAGGGAAAGGCAACAACAACATTAACAATAGTATTTATCAGAAAGTTATTTAAAGTGGAAGGAGTAGGAGAAGCAGTGATCTTACCAGGGTGAGAATTCTTGAGGCAGTAAACTGAAGAGACTAAGGTTTTCTTTCGAGATACCAATAGTGACCATCACAGATTCATTATGTACTAAGTATTTTTGTTTATTTTCAGTAGCTTAATGATGGTACAATTAAAGGTAACTCTGCCATTCCTCTAATCCAAATAATCAGGATAAATCATATGACCTCTCTCACTCTTTTTCCATTTCACAGGGAGCGAACAATAAGTGGGTCTCTTGCCTTTAGCCCTCACCTTCCTCAATATAGAATAACTAAATGTTAAACTTAGTGTAGGTTCCAAGGCGAAATCTAGTGTTGGTGTTAGTTCCTTTTCACATTATTGCCATGAATCTCAGGCAGATTAAAATATAGTAAGGCATTGTTCTCCACGCAACACTTGCTTCAAATGTCTTTACAGATCTCCAGGCTTTGATACAGAGGAACACATCAAGTATCTTTAGTGGTGTTATCTCCATTCCCTTCATTCCCCACCAAGGCTCTGTCTGTCGGAGATGTACACACACTGCCCCTTCCTCTGGTCGTGGCCCTTAGAGCGAGGTGTTGTGCAATTCATTCAGACTTGGCTATGGTTGTCTGGGTGTCAGTAGGCGTCTGGGCCCAGGGTTGCATTCTTCCTAAGTCTCACTTTAGTAGGGGTATTTTTGTAAATATATAAAGGACTTAACCACCTAGATTACTTTAGAAATGCTTTGAGTAACTTTGGCAACTTTAGATAAATACACAGTAAGATAGAAGATATGTTGATAAGCATTTTGGAAAGAGAAAAGAGAGCACGTTTCCCTGAACCATAAGTGACTTGGAGAAGATGCACTGGGGTCCCAAGTACTGATTACGATCTTGATATAAATTCATTACTGCTTTTGCCGTGGGCCAAACCTGGAGGGCAATTCTTCGCGATTAATAATAACACATTCCAATTGTATACAGGGGTATTAGAATGCTGTATGTGGCTATTCTATCAATATGTAAGTTTTCAGATAGTGTTTAGTGCGCATGCGTGTGTCTCGGATCACAGTGCTTAAGGCCTTACATGATTGTCTGGTCCCTAATCCCGATTAAGGAATGCCAAGTTCACCTTAACAAATTGTAGTCCCAGGCAAAAACATAAAGCAAGAGATTACACCCCATTTCATTTATCAACCCTTGTTATCGGTTCCCACCACGAGAAAATTATATATAAATTGCAATCAGCAGTGCGAGTCTACATTATGGATGGCCACAATCAAAGACGGCCTCAGTGTTAAGCGCCAAGTTTATTGTAACGTTTACTACATTAATCCAACATTAAGAATGGATATTTTCTGGATTCTCACTACTTTCTTAAGCCACCAGTCACTCCTCTTACCTGCATTTGATTTAAGGACCAGTTGGACTTGCAAAAGTAATGAATTTATACCTGAATATTGTGTGACCACCCAGCATACTAGCCCAGTTCATCCTTATCCAGTCAGCCCTCAAGTGTAGCCAAGCCCAGAGTACCCTATAGCCTATCCCAGTTTGATTCATCCCTAACCACATAACCTACTGTAGAAAGTGCTGACCGTCAACTCTCACTTGTGATGCACTAAAGAGAGATTTTTTGCCTTTCGGAAATATCCAGTGACTTGCTCTGCGTTGTATATTAAGTTACGGGACAAATAATGTTCACTCCAAACACATTAATTATCACTGATTTACCACTCGTTCTTAACTTCTTCTATAAGGTTTCCACTTTAATTTTGCTCGTAAAAGTTTATAGCATGAATCGTGGGTTTTACTCCGGATATGTGGAGTGTCATTCTTGTCATTCTCACTCTACCTTTCACAGAACTACGATCTTGTTAATTAAAGGTGAATTCTTAAGAAAAAATAAAGTTCACAACATCTACACTAAATGTATTATATATCTTTTGAGTGTATTGTTTTTTCGTCATACTATATTTGGAAACTTTTAAAGCGGATATAATTTTGTTTCTTGAGTTTTTTCCTTATATTGGCGTTTCTTATTAAAATTTGTGTGGGTCCGAAACTCAGGGTAAGGCAACACCAGACAACAGCCAGAGAAACGGCAAATCAATCCTCCCTCCCTTCCTCTTTCTTCTCTTCCTCCTCCACTACTCCTCCTCTTCATCCTCCATCTCCTCCTCATCCTAGTCCTCTTCATCCTCCTCCTCCTTTTTCATTTCTTATTCCTCTTCTTTTTCATCCTCTTTCTTCTTTTCCATTTCTTCCTCTTATTTTTCATCTACCTCCTCCTCCTCCTTTTTCATTTCCATTTCTTCCTCCTCTTCTCTTTTCTCATCCTCCTTCTTCTTTCCCATTTCTTCCTCTTCTTTTTCATCCTCCTCATCCTCCTTCTTTTCCATTTCTTCCTCCTCTTCTTTTTCATCCTCCTCATCCTCCTTCTTCTTTTCCATTTCTTCCTCCTCTTCTTTTCCATTTCATCCTCCTCTTCTTTTTCCTCCTCCTCCTCCTCCTTTTCCATTTCTTCCTCCTCTTATATTTCTTCCTTCTCCTTCTGACTTTCCGAGATTCCTAAGGGCGGAGGTCTGCGTGTGGGGGAGGGAACAAGGGAGGGAAGGAGAGGGAGGGCGCGGCATCTCTCTCTCTGACTAACCCTCCCTCCAATCCCTTCTCTCTCTCTCTCTCTCTCTCTCTCTCTCTCTCTCTCTCTGTACATGCCTTCTTTTTCACATGTTGTTTTTTCTCTCTCTCTCTCTCTCTCTCTCTCTCTCTCTCTCTCTCTCTCTCTCTCTCTCTCTCTCTCTCTCTCTCTCTCTCTCTCTCTGTACATGCCTTCTTCCTCACATGTTGTTTTATTTTTCTCTCTCCAATCCGAAATTACCTTTTACTTTACCCATTCCATACTTTGCCTTTCGTCTCTCCCTCCTTCCCACCCCTGTCCCTCTTGACGTCTATCTTGTTCCTCCTCACAGTCTTATTTTCTCTTCTACCTCCTTTCTTCTTCACCATTCTGTGTTGTTCCCTCCATTCTTCTGTGCCATCTTCATCCCTCCCAACCTCACCTCCCTCTTCTTATAATAATAATAATAATAATAATAATACTTATCAATGATCATACACCATGCAGTCACTCCCTTCACATTCCCCTTCGTATTGTGCTCCACGTTTTCCTCCTCTATAATTTCCTCCCATCTCTCCTTCCTTCACCTTTGCCTCCTCCTTCCCCTCCCCTCTGCCTCACGCACCCATAAGGGACTCCCCCGTTGAGAGGTCTTGCAGCCAGGTGGACTCGCCCTCCTCTATCCTGGTGGGGTCATAACCTGCTAAGCCACACTCTGCTGACAACATAATCAAGGCAAATGGTGACCCAAGAACGACTTCTCTGAGCCAGGACTCCATTACGTCGCTCTCCTTCCTGTCCATTCGCAGTAAACTCCAGCGTCACCCCCTTCACCTCACCCACCCTACCATTACACTCTTCACTCTACTGTAGCCGCTGTGTTAATATACCACGGCTGTAGTATTATTGTAGTACAGTCGCTGGGTCGTTGTCACAAACCTTCCTAGAAAAAAGAAGTGAATGTATATGAAATTTTACCTCCAGCTGTAAGCCTGGTCCACCAGTCCATAAACAATAAGAATATTTCTGGGTGAAAATAATGCTAATCAGCTTTCTCCTACAAGGGTGGCTGGCAAATGTATGTAGGGAGAGGGAAACGACCTTAAAGTCATTCATCTTGAAGTTCCTCCCCGCTGCGTCCACTTCATTATGTGACTCAGCAGCAGATTTTGAGCTTTACAGCGCAGTGTCCAAGTCCCAGCGACGGTGGGAAGGCTGGCAAGAGTATGGTGGTCAGCCCTCACGTGTACACACACATTTGGTTTCTCGTAGGAACCAAATATCACGAGATCTACAATCCGGATAGGTAGCCAGAGGAACGAAAGATATGTAGAAAGTAGAATATATTTAATAATTACAGAGTGAGGGGTTTTGGAGCCAGCCATAGTGAGAACAGCCTCATCATAAACAACTCAGCTCATCGGCTTTTGATTGACTCGGTATGATGATTCCTCTCAGGTCTATGACTTCCTGCTGTGGACATTTGTCTGGACACCTAACAGTGTTTTAGATAACAATTCGCCATATAAATATTGTCAAATAAGCGTCTCGAAATTCCCGTTGCTTGTCACGAATGCCAGTTGTAAGAGTATCAGTCCAGCTCTGCCCTGGACTTTGGGGCTAAAGATGTTAGCAGGTCGGACGCCACGGCCCCACAACTTTGACTCTTACGTCCACTGGCACTGAGTCTCGTTCCCCTCGCCATTTGCAGCTAACTGAGCGTTGTATAATCGCTTTATAGACACCGCTATTGCCATTTTCGACAAGTATTTCACTGTTAATACTCCAGAAAGGGGGAATGATATTAGTTGATTCATTATTATTGCCGGATGATTGCTAGAGGCTTGACTAACGTGGCGGGAGTGACATAAAAGTGTCAGATGGAGCCATAGTTGTGGGTCGCTACACATGTTTGACAGGCGATCATCACTCAGACCACACATACACACACACACACACACACATACACTCACACCCGGCCTCGCTGTATGGCCCGCTCTGGCCTCACACTATTGATGTCTTGCCACCACGCCACTACCACCATTACCACCACCACCACCACCACCACGCTGACACCACCACCACCACTACCACCATTACCACCACCACCAACACCACCACCATCACTACCACCACCACCACCATTCACTACTTCAATAACACGACCTTCACAATAGCTATCTCCTAAACACAAACTTCACACTACATGTAATATTATTGTCTCCATCACCCCAAACATCAAAATATATCCCTATACTTACTACCTCCATATCAACACTCTATACAACACTATACCTTTACACCACCTCATCCACATCATCATTACAAAATTACCAACACCACCATCACAACCAACACCACCAACACCATCACCATCACCATCATCACCACCACCATCATTACTACCACCATCACCATCACCACCACCACTACCACCAACACCACCCCCACCACCACCACCACCACCATCACCAACACCATCACTACCACCATCATCACCACCTCATCAACACACCGACACTATCACCAGTACATCTCCAACAGTTGCCAGTACAGCTATACAACACACCAACCACCATGAGACAATGTTGCCAATTTTCCACCGTCAACAACTCCACCATCACCACATTACCTTCCGTACTTTTTTTTTTTTTTTTTTTTATCTTTCGAACCTACTACATCGTCTCCATTACATTGCCATTAACGCAATACATACATAACGTAAGTAACATTATCATCTACCACAGTACCATCATCATCATCATTATCAGTATAACACTACTATCATTTTATCACTTGCTATCATTACATTGTTATCATATTACTACCACTGCACCATCGACTACACAACACACACACACACACACACACACACACCATAATAAGAGAACACACTACCACCACCACCACCACCCACCACCACCACCACAACCACAACAACAACTATCACCCTAACATGTAATTCACAATCAAAACAATTACAACACAAACCAAAGTATCCCCTTAAACAACGTCATGTGTGTTGTAGTCTATTGATATATTGGAGTGAGCTGACAAGGGTCTCTTTTACGTTCTTATACAAGGAGATACGAGTTTGCTTACGACCGACCCATAGTGAGGGGGCTTATTGATAGATGGCAACGATTTACTCACGTTATTGGTTATCCTTTGTGTGTGTGAAAGCGTGTCAGAGTTTACATGGATATACTGTATAGGTATGTCTGGACGGGTGTGAGTTTCTGTGTATTCTATTAGTTTACAGTATGTGTGTGTGTATGATTATAATTTCTCAGTTAAAGCGTGCATTTCTGTTCAAAAGTTTCCCTCGTAATTGAAAAGTTTATTGTTGCAGAATCGCCGATGAAATGGAGAGCATAGATTTCTAGGCACTTTGAAATTGTAATTATAAACGAACTATACCTATTAATATGTGTGTGTTTGTATGTGTGTGTGTATGCTTACTGTGCCAGCATGATTGTGTATTTAAGTGTGGAAGTGTGTGTCTTTGGTATATATGTCATTGCGTGTTTTTGGGTGCTTATTAATGACCTAGCATGAGTATTCAATTATGGAACTGTGTGTATTGGTATGTATGTCACTGTGTGTGTGTGTTTGTTTGGGTTCGTGCACTTGTCTTGTGTTTAGGTCACGGTCGAGGTTCAGGTAATAAGTAAGTAGCCAGGACGTAACTGGAAACTTTCACCATCACATATTGTCTTGTACGTACTGGCCAACTCATAATATATAGAGACTGGTTCTGTGATCCTCCATAGGGTTCAAAGGGGAAATACACTGTAGGTTCATTGGAGTGCCTTGATTCCTCCAAAGTATGCTATAGGAAACAGGACCAGATGAACAAAAATACTGGTGACTTGTTGCTTGAAATAGTTTGGAGGAATCAGTTGCTCCAGATATACCAACACTGTACTCGCTCCTTAACTGGGTGGTATAATTTGTTTGGTTTTGCTTTTCTTCACTACATGATAGCTCACTTCATCTTTCCTAGCTCGTATCTCTGTTTTAGATCTCACCTTATTGTCTCCTTATGCTACTTATTATCTCATCATATCATTCCTTGTGACCCTTTCTGACCAAATCATATTGTTCTTACCTTTCCTCACTAATATCATCTTTCATTTTTCTATAACTGATCTCACCTTTCTTCATTGCATCTCTCCTTGCATCGCCTTTCATCACCCACTTCTGTACCCAACCTCCTTCCTCACACACTCTTGCTCTCACCCTTGCGTCATCAAGCCACACCTAACCTCCTCTTGCCTGTCGTGTCTGCCTCTCCCTCAAGTCACCTCACACACCTCCTCTCTTATTACGTTGAGTGATATTCCATTTTTTTCTTGGTATCTGTTGTGTATTTTACTGCTTCGTGCCACGTCTCCTCCCACACCTGTGTACACTGCCTATGAAGGTCTTTCATGATAAAAGTACTTAGAATCAATCGCAAGACTACGGCACTCTAGTTTAAGACCCTTTAAAGTTTGCATATTTTCTCTTGCCTTGAATTCTTTGCATGATACCAAACTTAATTTCAGAAAAGGATAGTATGAATTCCCGCATTATGTCGTGTTGTATTCACTGTGCTCTATGTCCCCTCTCTTTCATCCTGTACACGACAGCTGGCATCGTGCATACATTCTACCCTCGTACTGCACTTCGGTTTTACTAGTTAACGTCCAAAAGCACAGTGTGGTCATTAGAACAGAGCAAGCAAGAGAGTGAGGGGTGCCAAGGTGATGCAGGTGAAGGGGAGGTGAAGGTGGACACAGGTGAACACAAAGGAGAAACAGCTCTAAAAGGGAAAAGGGAGTGCCAGGGAAAATGTCAGAGGGAAGGGGAGAACATGCAACTGAAGGGAGGAATAATTAGACGAGGAAGGGAGGGAGGGAGGGAGGAGAGTAGCAGAGGGTACGTACTACAACAACTCAATGAGAAAGAAAACTGATGAGGATGAGGTGTGAAATATGGATCCATAATAATGAAGTTGTAGAGAAACAGAACTGTGGTATGTGTGCTGTAATGAAGGGTGCCTGTAGAACGAGCAAAGTAGAGGGCTTCTTGGGGGTTTATTGTACATTTGCTGCAGGTTTTGTTTTGGAAAGAATATTGAGGAACATTATGACAGGAAAAACAATAACGTGATAGATAAACAAGATAAACAAGATAGACAAGTAAATAAGAGAAAATAAGGATAGACAACAACATGATAAAACAGCAGGAGGGAGAAAATAGGGAATAACATTAAAGAGAGAGAGAGAGAGAGAGAGAGAGAGAGAGAGAGAGAGAGAGAGAGAGCAACATGAAAGTGGAGGTTAGGTTGGAGAGTAAACATTGGCAAGGAGCAACAGGAGGGAGCAACAGGGGAAAGACAACAACCGCAAGACAGAATCTGAGAGAGTGAGTCAGTGTTTGTGTGCGTGCTTGTGTGTTTGTGTGCATTTGTGAGCGCGTGTATGCATGTATGTGTCTGTGCATGTTTGAGTGGATATGTAATGTGTGTGTGGGTGGGTGTGTAGGTGGGTGGGTGGGTGTGCGTGGGTGTATTATGTGTCTGTGCATGTTTGATTGGATATGTAATGTGTGTGTGTGTGTGTGTGTGGGTGTATTATGTGTCTGTGCAAGTTTGAGTGGATATGTAATATGTGTGTGTATGTGTGGGTGGGTGTGCGTGGATGTATATGTGTCTGCATGTTTGAGTGGATATGTAATGTGTGTGTGTATGTGTGGGTGAGTGTGCGTGGGTGTATTATGTGTCTGTGCATGTTTGAGTAGATATGTAATGTGTGTGTGTATGTGTGGAAGGGTGTGCGTGGGTGTATTATGTGTCTGTGCAAGTTTGAATAGATATGTAATGTGTGTGTGTGTGTGTGTGTCTGTGTGTGTGAAGGTAAGGTGAGACACGGAGAGAGTGAAGGTGATGTCAGAAGGTCTGTGTTTACCGACGGAGAGTTATAGTTGTCGTGGCTTCCCGCTGTGCCAGGTTGTGACATTCGCCCTCCTACAAGTAAAACCTGCTGGTGTGTGTGTGTGTGTGTGTATGGTTGTACAGTGTGTGTGTGTGTGTGTGTGTGTGTGTGTGTGTGTGTGGTTGTACAGTGTGTGTGTGTGTGTGTGTGTGTATGGTTGTACAGTGTGTGTGTGTGTGTGTGTGTGTGTCTGTGTGTGTGTGTGTGTGTGTGTGTGTGTGTGTGTGTGTATGGTTGTACAGTGTGTGTGTGTGTGTGTGTGAGTTTGTATGGTTGTACAGTGTGTGTGTGTGTGTGTGTGTGTGTGTGTGTGTGTGTATGTGTGTGTGTGTGTTTTACTATGACTTCATATACTACAGAGAAAATTTCTTGTATTTTAATCTTTATAGGATGAACGAGATAGTAACACTGGAAAATAGTTGGTGTTGTACAGCTTTAAGGAGGACAAAAAATATCCAGTTTAGAGAGAGTTCGAAAGCGGTGAAGTTGCTGGAAGGAGAAGGAGGCGCGGAGTGGGTCAGGTGAGATAGATTTATATGACACACTAGTGATGGAGCATGCTGGAAATATAAATAGCGAGGAAGGAGACCATTAATCATGTCTCTTTATCGCCACAGTCTTTTGCAGAGGAGTTACATTTCCTCGAGTAGCGCTAAGAGAGATATGAAGTACAGTTAGTTACCTCTATGACTATCAAAAGGTCAGTTGCCTCCGTCTGTAAGGGGCCAGGAATTTTAATTAGCGTTCATCACTGGCAAACTCTCCCAACATACAGCAGACAGCAGCTCGAGTAACTATAAACGAATATCTTTCAAGGCGATGGGAATGCTAGGATGCTATAGCACCATCTTACTAATGCCTATCATTTATTGTTTATCACCACCTGGACATAACAGCCAAGTCCGCGGTGCTCCAAAGAAAGCACGCCTGCAATTGTTACAAGATACTGGTGTTAATTCTAGTCATAGCTGCCGCGCTGATGGCAGTAATTACTTAACCCCAGCAGGTGATAAGGTAAAAAGAAGATCGAGTTTGGTCGTACGTACTACACGTGGGATCTCCACGTAATTGAACACTATTTTTGTACACTGGGGACACTTTTAGTATCCTCCCTGTGCTATTTATGAAATCGTATATCGTCCCTGGCATCGTAATGGTTGTGAATTTTCCTTCTAGAAGCAAATATTCCCCTGATGGAAGACAATTCGGGAGCCACTGGGTATCATTATTGATTTAAGCATGGCGCGTAACTTTGGCCCGCATTATATTCATTTTTCCCCACAGCTCGTCTTCACATAATCATAAAGAAAAGCCAGATTAGGTCTTCCGAAGCGGAGTCAAGTTTAGAAGTATAATTTCTAAGACAAGACAAAAAAAAAAAAAAAAAAAAAAAAAAACGGGTCGGCAGCACGGGAGATGAGAGTAACACTAACCTCTTATTGAAGGGCGGTGGTGTGTACTTCTCACTCTTTCCATCCCTAGTGCCCTGTATCCTCACTCCATACACACACTCAACCCATGCATCCTCACCGCCCCTTCACCGCTATTCCTCTCCAACTATCCGTCTCCCACAAACTATAATGCTCTCCCAATATATCTCTCTCCATCTATCCCTTTCTCAATAAACCTCTCTCCCACTATCCCCACTCCACCTACACACAATGTCATTCCTCCAGCCCTTCCCCCCCCTCTCCCCACAATGTCATTCCTCCAGCCCTCCCCCCCTCCCCACAATGTCATTCCTCCAGCCCTTACCCCCTCCTCCCCCCCACACCCACACTTCATCACTAGACCCTCATCCGCAACCCACACAAACTCCCCACCTCCTATATCTCAATCTTACTATTTACTTCCTTCAATATATTATGTACCCCACCTCAACAATGCACTCCCTACAGCCTTAAGTCCACCTCAACTCTTCTCTGTGGGTCCTTACAACATCTTCCCCACTCCATCACCTTTCCTATAGCTTTCCCCAATAACCTCTTACTCCATCTCATCACCTCTTCTTACTTTCCCAATAACTTCTCCTCCATCTCATCACCTTTCCTATAGCTTTCCCCAATCATTTCTCCTCCATCTCCTCACCTTTCCTATAGCTTTCCCCAGTAACCTCTTTCTCCATCTCCTCACCTCTTCTTGCTTTCCCCAATAACTTCTCCCTCCACCCCATCACCACTCCTAGTTTCCCCCTTCCCCCATAACCTCTCCCCCACCTCATCGTCACTCCTTACTCCCCCCCCTCCCCACACACACACAAGATCTAAATTCGTCTTAAGCTCAAAATCGTCCGACTTAACTGCGCTGTAAAACGAGATGTCAGTCTGGAAGGATTAATGAGGCACTGATAATGTGCTTGTTCTTCTGTAACGTCAAGTACTGGCTAACATTTAGTGCATTCTTGATCCTGGGTGATTTGCTTAGCATGTACAGCCAGGGACAAAAGTGTGATCTTGCGGCCCCGTCCCCAAGCTCAGTTAATGAGAAAAATGTTGGGTTTGTCACGATGCTGTCACTTTATGTATGATCAAGATAGAGTGTTTTTAGTCACACCATACAATTATTCACACAGTGTATGTATTTATTGTATACAGCCTAGAGAAAAACAAGAGGAAACTCGTATTATTTGAGTAGATATGTAGCACACTGTTTCACACTCTCATCCATGCTCAAGGAAATCCACAACTCATTGCACTTCTATTTTTAACTTTTCACACTTACAATTTTTTAGGACCCCCACCTTCGCCCAGAAAATCAGTAAAGCGTAATTTTTTTTTACTTCTACTGTGTCAAGAACCTGGAAAAAGAGTTAACAGTTTATTACTCCTCGGGGGAATATTTCGCGTTGGGTTTCAGGGAGAGAGAGGGGAAGGAATCCGTCGGAGTCTACTCAGCCTTCCAAACTCTGCAATAAAACACACACCTTAACCTTACATGGAGAGATTCCGTTTCCCGGTATAGTTTGGAGAAATTCATAGCCCAGCAATTGCCCACATAAGATTACTTCCCTCAACGTGGGCACGAATTGAGTCATTATACCCCGTTATATCTAGGGCGGAAAAAGTTGCGACAAGGAAAACCATTAAAGCTTTTACGAGGCCGGTGGGAGTCAACTTGTTCGCTGGGACACAACAGGTGGTGGCCCTTCTCGTGTGTGTGTGTGTGTGTGTGTGTGTGTGTGTGTGCAAACTTCCTGTACGTGTGTGTGTGTGTGTGTGTGTGTGTGTGTGCAAACTTCCTGTACGTGTGTGTGTGTGTGTGTGTGTGTGTGTGTGTGTGTGTGTGTGTGTGTGTGTGTGTGTGTGTGTGTGTGTGTGTGTGTGTGTGTGTGTGTGTGTGTGTGTGTGTGTGTGTGTGTGTGCAGACTTCCTGTACGTGTGTGTGTGTGTGTGTGTGTGTGTAAGCTTTGTTCCTGTGGTAGTGCAGGTTTCTGTGTACATTATAGCGTGCGTGGCTGTGCATGTTGGTGCTGGCGGGGTTTTGTGTTTACTTGAGAGTGCGTGCGCGTGTGTGTGACAGCAAGGAAGTACTTATGAGTGTGGATGTGTGTGCCCAGATATGGTTGTGTCCTGTTTACATGGTTATATGGGGAGGTGTGTGTGTGCGTGTGTGTGTCTGTGTGTGCTCTTATTTGTCAGGGTTGTGGGAGACAGTGTAGGGCCACGTGTTTGTATGTCAGCCAGCCCATATGCTTTTCATGATCAAGGCACAGGTATGGTTCAAGGTAGAGGTGAGGGGAAAATTTACATGAAGTGGAGGAATCGTCAGAATAAGATTGAATATAATTGGAGGTAGGGTTTATGCTCGCAATGATGAATAAGATAAAAAAGAGTAGAAGAGTAACACCAAGACTGATAGGGACCAAAGGACGACGTAGATTTGTTTATCCACCAGTTGAAGGTCGTGAAAACATGATTTAAAAAAAAAAACTATCTTTGCACTCCTCAAGCGACCGATAATGGTAAATAAAAACCGGCACAACAAGAGATACAAAGTTCAATTCGGATATCATCGAATTCCACTTAGGATTTTTCTCCTTTGATCGTTTGCACCTCAGCTTACGAACTGCATAAGAGTGTAGGGCCTATAGTGAGAGCGGACAGGGCGAGCTGTTATATTAAAAAATAATCAAAACTTTAGAAATATATTTTCTGAAACCCTTTACCTTGACCACCTACTCCTTTTAAGTTGTTATTTTTATAATAATCAAATTTTTTTTTACACTCTGTTCATAGGGTCTTTTCATATGGTGTATCACTGCAGATACTAAACTCATTTTCTATTATGGTTAAGATATTCCATACAATCTCCTTATATCATCCGACAATAATTTTTTTCAAGGTCATGCTAAATTGGCACATAACGAAACATCATTAATTTATGACCGAGCAGTCTTCCTTTTCCTCTTTATCCCCACAAAACTAAGAAATACTCTGTCATTGACAGTGTGTGTTTCATGAAACAAGAATGTCCTCCCGTAATACCACAAACATTAGTGACATATACGCAAGAACAGCCTTTGTAATTGAGTTATCTATGTCTGTACAGCCAAGAACACAAGCCATGTCTTACCTCTCGTTTCACTTAATTAAATATAGCACTTGTTCACTTGTAAACGTAAGGAGATAACCAATGAAAAAATTTATGTTTGTTAATGTACACACAGACGTCAGTGATCCCAAACTTATGTATAATGCTTAAAATATTAGATGCATTTGTGAGACGTAACTCTTGACAGAACTATACAGTCGCTAAGTATAATTACATCTTTTAGATCTTTGGAGTCATTGCAGCATTACTATTGTACTGTAATACATGTCATTAGGTTGATACGGCTGCAATATACAGATAGGAAAAGTAAGGTTTGCCAAAGTCCTTCCATTTGCAAGGAGTTTAAGAATATGGTACAGGTTGGAATTAGTGTCCGTGATTGTAGATTCGGACAGTGTGAGGCGGAAATTCCAGCAATACTGAGGGTGGAGCAAAAAGGAGTCCGCTCAGCCATGCAGGCCTGGTCACATCCTCGTCGCCCGGTTTATTTTACTTTAATTCAGCTCATTAGGAGATCATTTGGAAGCAGACGAGTGGTAATGATGCCTCTCGCGTGTAATAGATACTTTAAATGATGTAGATGAATGTAGGAGGTCATGCAGATGTTGTCATGATTGTAAACTGGTCACATAGATGATGAAATGATTGTATGACGTGACGTAGATGTTCTATAATGATTGTAGGATGTCTCATATTGTAGTTTGGTTAGGATTTTTTTTTTCTTTTTTTTTTGTTTGACTCATACGGGATCGAGGTCTTAGGAACCTATGGACGGAAAGTGCTTACAAAAAGACTCGGTGTCGACCCTTTTTCTATTGTAATGTACAGTAGATAAAAGAAGAAAAACTTATATATATAATTCAGCCTTCTTTACTGCGAGACTCAACCCTGTATAGTGGATTATGAATGTGCTATCGTGTGACAAGCCGTAATTAATTAACCTGATTCTTCAGTATTATGGTGTGAAAATTAAAAGAGATGACTTAGACTTCCTTAATATATTGATAATAATGCGATTCGTGTGTAATAAATAAATACATAATAACATAATACATAAATAAATACATACTAGCAGCAGGGTGTCACAAGAGTCATTAATGTATCAGCTAAATGTTGTTTGAATATGCAATTTTGTCTCAAATTCTCCATCAGTACAAATTTATCAGGCGTCAGCGGCAACAAATACGTCCATAATGACCTCATTTGTGGAGGCCGGTGAGGGTAACAATTTTGCACCGGCAATTAGGATCCAATCCTCCACATTTTTTTTTTTTTTTTTTTTATGGACGCGATTTATCTCTTCTCTCGGATAATAGAAAAATTATTCATTTATACTGGCCAGGGGATTATTATTATTATTATTTTTTTTTTGCCTCGAGCGGATGAGGAAATGAAGGGGATATGAAAATGAGAGAGAGAAAAAAAGAGAGCGAATTACAGAAAGGAACTGTGAAACACAATAAATGTCCGGATTTTAGGGTGGAATATACTCATTAAGGTTTTGTATCTCACCTACTTCTTCCATTCAGATAACCCAGAAAAGCCTGAAATTTTGTTGGCGCTATGGGGGCTCCTGACTCCTCCAATCTGTGCCACAAAAGTGATTCCTTCAGTACAGAATATATAATTATGTTGTGTTGGGGCAGAGTTTGGGAGAATCAGTAGTCGTAAATGTGTTCGTGTATGTACACTGGATCAAAAAAGTATCGCGCATTTCCCTCGTGAAACATTCTGACACCTAAGACGATGGCTACTGAAAATGAGCTTGTGTATCATGAGCTGTAGCGATCATTTACAGAACTATCGGACCCCACCAGCGCGATACTTTTTTGATCCAGTGTACTCATGTGATAGAATTCCTGCATCCATACTAAGGTGCTAAAGTACGATAAAGTATAACGTTGATTTAACTCTATGGAATCAATGCTTGAAATGTAACCCTGTAAATCCCTGGTCAAGCAAGACGGTAGAAATAAATGGGATCGGAAACCACTCTAGTTTGAAGACCGTAAAACCTGCGAAGTGTTTACAATGCTATCGCTTGAAAAGGTTTAAGGAGGTAGTACAGTGCTTGTAAATTTAGAGCAATTGATTCCTTCAAACTATATCTAGAAATATTTCACCATCATTTTTGTTAATCTGGTCCTGTTTCCTGGGATACTTTGGAGGAATCAAGACACTTCAATCTGCCTACAGTGTATTATCCCCTTATATCCTACTTTTTTTTCTATTGATATTCAGTGGTAAAGTCAGTTCTGTTAATGATAGTGTTTCCCCTTGAGTATTTTCGTGTGATATATCAAATTTCTATTATTATTATCCCTCACTTACAAAACCATTTTCTGCTTTCCCATACCGTGTCGTTCATCATATATGTAAATACAGGTATCACATCCTTTTTTTTTTTGCACTGCTTTCTGTGTTCATCTTGATTATTTTTATCATTCTACAATTGGTCTGAAAGATTTATGATGCCCTTCTTCTTCTTTCGCCAATCGGTTCAATTAACATAAGTCAAGTTAAGTGTGGCCCTGAGCTGACGGATTTCCGAGGGAGGCCGAGGGTAGAGTAATGACAACCCGGGCCCCCAAGGTAATGACAAGCTGGGACTCCTGATCTGTGGGGCCACCAAGGGACACCAGAGAGGAAACAGGTTCCAGGTGACATTTCCTAAGGCATCTTTGTTTTCGGGACGACCATCTGGAGATTCATTGAAGGGTTCGGACATAATGATGGTGATGCTGAGATTGGGTATTATGATCATGTCAATGCCAAAAATATAAATAATAATAATAATAATAATAATAATAATAATAATGATAGATATTTTGATACTGATAATGTAGACGATGGTTATATTAATAGTCACACAGAGAATAATCTTGAATACTGAAGTTGCTGACAAATGTACAGTCAATATATCTAATAGTTCACTGCAGAACAGAATCTCTCCTCAAAGGGAAGATAAAGTCAGGAAATATTTTAACTGTTCTTGTTTAGCGCGTGTTGGACATGGGGTGGGTGTGAGGGAGGGGGGGGGTGAGGGAGGGGGGGGGGACATGTGACACAGTAATAATAATACAATTGGAGTGTCGTGTCTTGTTTTTGCTGGTGGTGGGAAAATGTTGCTTCTTGCCCCACGTTTGTGATTCGCAATGCTCTATTACTGGGTATTATTTGTTGCTAGGTGAACAGGGGCACAGGAACAGAGGAAAACTATGTAACAATATATTCCACCAGTCTGGGGATCGAACCTGGGTACTGTGGCTTGCGAGGTGAGTGTCATGACCCCTAGACTATAATACTGATCCTCGTAAATTGGTGGATGCTTTGTTGGTTTTAGTCTCAGTGAATCATTGATAATTATTCTTGTCGTTAATATCAGGGTCCGTGACTTACATGCTTTCTCATCTTTGCTGGAAATGATGGTTGTTGTTGTTGTTGTTGTTGTTGTTGTTGTTGTTATATTGACGGTGGGTTGGGTTAATATGGGAGTGAAAGGGTAATATCTATCTGTTTTTCGCTTTATTCGGGAGGTTAATGGTGCCGAAAACAGCCATTATATGCACCATTTCGTGACCACTTCCAAACGACGTGCTGCTGCGGTATTTCCCAGTTAGTTCATCCCATAAACATTGCCACCATCCAAAACATTACGCCACCATTAGGCATCATTCACCGCAGTAACATGCATCTCACGCCCAAATAGCCCCAGGGAAGTCTATTACCGTGACCATTACATTAATATTATGATCTGAAACACATTGCTTTAGTATCTGTGTTGTTGGATATCTGTTCTCTTGTATCTTTTCCTTATCCTTATTCCATTTCTCTATTACATTTTAATCCAGGTTCTCTGCCTGCTTTTTCCTCCATTTCCTTAATTCTCTTCCTCCCCTTTCTCCATAATTCCTCTTCCCTATCTTCTCTGCAGTAGCTTATCTTTCTCCATCATCTTCTTCTCTTTCACTACATCTTCCTGCGTTCACCACCTCCTTCCACAATTCCTCTTTCCTGGACTTTCTCCTTCCTTGACGTCTTCATTCCTCTGATGCTGTTTCCTCCTCCCTCTGCCTTCTCTTTCCTCACAAATTCATTTCCTCCTCTACCTGCTTCCTCCCTTGCTTCCTTTCTCCTCTACCCATTGCCTACCCTACCCACTCCCTCCCTTACCCATTCTCTCCCCTAATCATTCTCTCCTGTATCCTCTCCCTCCTTTTTTCTACTCCCTCCTCTACCCATTGTTTACCTTACCCACTCCCTCCCTTACCCATTCTCTCCCCTTAATAATTCTCTCCTGTATCCTTTCCCTCCTCTATCTACTCCCTCCTCTACCTTCTATAACAGTTCACCCCCCTAAAAAATATCAGCCATAACGTGAGTCGTCATTATGAGGTCAGTTTTTGTAGGGTTTAGTGTGAGAGTCCATTCCACCTGATTGTCAAAGTTGAATAACCATATAAAAGGTTTGTCGTCCCTTTTATATTAATTTTCATATCGCCTCTTTGTCATCTGATCCTCGTATCTGTGTTTCTGTTTTGCTTCTGAGTTTTCTACACTCCTCAAAATACAAGACTTTTGATCGTGATTGCATCTTTTCAAATTATGTTTATCCTTTCCTTTATCTCAAACATAACGTAACATAACCCTGTCTCGTTTCTATCATCATAATGGTGTAATAATCCCATTAACTTTTTTATGGCTTCAAATTTTCTGCACATCAAATAACTTCTTCCTTTATTTCTGTGCCTTTATTTGTTTTTGTTTTTTACCCTCCCTTCTTTCATACATACTCCACTTTTTTCTCCACATTTCTCGTTTTATCCTCAATTATTTGTTCTCACCTTCACTTCTCTTATCCCTCTCCTTTCGTCACCCCTCATGCACCCCTAAGATCCGGTAGTGTCTAATGATAAGAACCAAGGCGATTCTTACCTCATAAGGCTTTATTGTCGTGCCAGATAAGGATCAAAATTAATTAATAATGTGCAAGTGATCACCAGTATTACAGAATAACTTACCTCACTTTCATAATTACAAGGCGACGAACACCCGAAAAGAGGTGAGAAAAGATAGCCAAGTGCAAAAGGTCCTGACAAAATATGTGCTGGTGAATTGAGTGATCCGTCTTGTAGGTGGTTAGTTCATCAGGGTGAGGGAGTTGTCAGTCAGCTTCACATAGGAAACACTCGTGTGATATCTTACCTTTACCCACCCTTTAGGAGAGTGAGTGTATGTGTGCAACTCTTAAATTAATTTTAAATATTAAGCTGTGCATTTAAAGCTTTTAGTTATTCTGCTTCAAACAAGTTAAAATAGACTTTATTTTATTTTTTATTTTTTTGGTGGGGGGGGGGGTGAATGATGGCACCCACTTTGATCATTCAATACAAAGTCACCAAAATATACCTTGACATGCAAACATTTTCTCTGACGATAATTATAATTTTAAGAGCAACGATAATAATGATCTCTCTCAAAATGAATGGAGTACGTTAAGGCTGACGTGTTAATTTATTTTCCGTGCCTCACGTGACCCTCCTTCAGTCCTTCTGCGTCAAGAAAGTGAGAAAGAGTTAACACGAAAATTTCTTCTTCCGCGCCCAGACTGGATTTAGGAGGCCCGTGGATCAAGTGCTTGGCCTCGACTTCCAATCTCTATGCTTGTGGTTCACAGCGGGGGAGCAGCGTGATTGGTGGAGGGGGGGAGGGTAGTGTAGGGAGGATGCAGGTAGTGGTGGAGGGGGGGGGGGGGTAGTGGGTGATGGTGGAGGGGGGGAGGGTAGTGTTGGAGGGAGGGTAGTGTAGGGATGATGCAGGTAGTAGTGGAGGGAGGGTAGTGGGTGATGGTGGAGGGGAGTAGGGTAGTGAGGGCATGGTGCTGGTTGTAGTGGAGGGAAGAGAGTTGGTGATAGTGGTGGGGATGAGGGTAGTGGGGGAAGAGTGGGGATGTTTCCTCCATAAAGATTCAAAGCAGAGTAAAAATTATGGTAGTTTGTTATTCAGTGAAACCTGATTACTGATTTAGAAGTTTTTTTTATTATTTACTAGAGTATAAAGGTTGTATAAATATATAAGCCACTTATAGTAAAAATGAAGCATCTTCTTATGATTAACAAGGAATATCCTGGACATTTTATATGCAGACTCATATTCATATATACATTTTAGCGTCGATAGCTCACCGCAGCGTTGTGGCATTATAGAAAGTTTGTGTATGTGAATTATTGACTGAGAAAAATATAAAACTCTCACTTATGTCCATCACTTTATTGATTAATTAATGTGTTCTAGTTTTTTTACCAAAGTTAACTTGTGTGAGAGAAGTTCAATTACTTTACTGACATTATAATGTTACACTCAGTATTCAGATTTTGTTCTGATTTTTAGTGTGGGTGTTTATGATTTCCCTTGTTTCTGCATTAAGGAACGTCTCGGTTAAATAGCTGGATTATATTCCTAACTAATTCACGGTAAAAATAATCCCATACCAACCCTATTTTAGTCCCATGAATCATTTTGCCAATTACATAAAACCTGAGAGACTCAAAGCAAAAATATTTTAGTGATAATTTTGGAAGCCGTACAAATGAGGAAGGTGTGACCTGACTTATGAACTTCACATTGTCTCATTAATATCCTCCTGTTTTAGATACACGAACAAAGGTGTCTCAGACTTGTATAAGTAACTGTATATCAGTGGGTGGTACAAGCAGGTAGCAAGTAGTCAGACTGGTCACCTGACACGTGTGCCTTCTACACTACACAGGCCGCCAAGCAAGATTACTTCACCCTTCTCACAACCTTTCTCCTTAACTCTTTACAACATTGAGGTACTTTTATCTACGAATCGCATATCAATATAAAATAAAGTCATCCTTATATTCGACAGTGCTTATAGATATAATTTATACACGTTCGCTCATTTGTTTGTGGCACTTTACCAAAATATGACCTTTAATATATTAGATTTCAACAAAACTCTAAGGATTTGTACCTCATACTATCCTTACGATGCCTACACGAAGGAAAAACATACAAGAAAACATACAAGATGAGGAAAAATAGTCAAAATATGTCTTTAAAACCTGAGACTAAAACCGGACTCAAATCACTTCACCCGATCTACATATATTTGAGACTCAACTAGAGCTATTAATCTCCCTCACCAGACCGGACTACTTACTGGAAGCATTAACACTCACCTTCCCTTATCAGTATGACCGAAATATTCAAGCAGTGAAGGAGGAAGTATAGTGTTTGGAAATCTGGAGCAACTGATTCTTCCAACATATGCCAAGTAACAGGACACCATTATTTTTGCTCATCTGGTTCTGTTTCCTGGGATACTTTAATAGAATGAAGGAGTACCAATGTACCAGAAGTATACTATTCACTCTTAAACCTTGACTTACTAGCTATCGGACCAAACAAGCCATAAAGCCACATCCATCTACAAAATATACAAAGCATCATTCTCTTAAGTATTTTTTTCTTTTTCTCGTTAATGTAAACTTAAAAGGATTAAACATAGAACTTGAAATTTCGAGTTTTTTATCAGCAAAATGTAACTGTATAATCTTGAGAGCGTTAGGAACTGGTCGTGTGTTGGCAAGTAGTATAAGTTGCCAGGATGTGTGTGTGTGTGTGTGTGTGCGTGTGTGTGTGTGTAGTATGGACTTTTATTGCCGCATGCCTGGCCAGTTAAGGGTGTAATATTTTTTTGGGGAGTGATTTTATAGGCTACTGATTCCCCCAAACAATGCAACAAAACAAATCACTTACTCGTATATATATATAGTATACAGTGGTAATCTGTTTCCTGGCATAGCTTAGAGGAATCAGTAGCCTTCCAGTTCACCCCAAATAGAAATAATGACCCCTTTAAGTAGGTAGGTAATTCTTTTTGAGTACATTGGAGTGCCTTAATTCCTCCAAAGTATGCCAGGAAACAGGACCAGAAGAGCAAGTATAATGGTGTTCTGTTGCTTTGGAATAGTTTGGAGGATTCAGTTGCTTCAGATTTACCAGCACAAAACTTCCCCCTTTAAACTAACATTCCCTCCACCACCACCACCGCCCACTGAATGACTTGACTACCATCCAGCTCTTCCCCGCGGGTCTGGTTTCCGCAAACAACGATGGGTTTTTGTGCGACCCGCTTCCCTGTACCCAAAGCTGAGTCATAATCTGAAAAAAAATAAAGCAGTGTCTGAGAAAAGAGGGAATATATATATAGCAGAATTCATTCACCGTGTGTCTGTCTGCCCGGAAAACTATACTCAAAGGTTAGCAACAATATAGTTCTGTCTGTCAGCTAGAGTTTATAATTATGTAGGTCAACAAGAGCGACTACTTAGATGAATATAATGTATGGGATTTACCAGAGTAAGCAATTCATAAAATTATAATTATTAGGCATGCGAAAGTGCATTTAATTTAATCTATATTTATTTTCTTAGAGTAATCTCTAAATGTGCATTTCATAAAAATATTTATTGAAAAGTCTTTAATTGTCGTATATTAGAAATGTGTATAGGTTTTCCCTTCCTTGTCCGGAAGAGCAAAGGTTAAAGTGCAAATGAGATGCTAGAAGTACTATCTTCATTTTATCTTTATTATGGTCATAGATACCCATCTTATGGGAATAATGAATTTATTCGAATATTAACTGTAGGCAATCTCTCTTCCTCTCCCTCTCCCATTTATCTCTATAGGGTTTAATTTACTTGTCAATGGTCTGCTATGGCTGAGGTGGGTAGAAGGGTCACGTTATTTACTTTCATATGTATTTAACAATTTACCTCCTCGTGAATGTGATGCGTCCCATGTTTGGTATTTCGAATAAAAATGAGATTTTCTAGATGTCAGTTTTAGTGACTGAGATATTGTCAGTCTTGCTCAGAGGATATTTGTTGTGAAGACATTGAAGGCTACAGATTCCTCCAACATATACTGTACGTACTGGGTTAGTCTGTTTACTGGCACGTTTCAATGAATCAGCTGCATTCCATTTCACCCAAAGCAGATTTTTCCCTTAGATTCAGATCTCCTTTCCTAGGAAAGATAAAGTCTATTCTTAATATCCTTTTTAAATCTGATTATGCAATGGTTGAATGGACATCTGATTGATGTTATAAGAGAGTAGACGGAAATTTTTCTTGTGGGAGAACAGTTTTGTGCTTCCTTGGTAAATAAAGTGCTAAAGTATATAACTGCCCATGACTCAGTATAGATAAGAAAGTTATTACAATGATAATTATGTTCTGTGCGTTGTAATGGAGAGGTTGTCTGAGGGATTCATAATAACAAAGTTACAGAATTACTTAAGTGTCGGAAAAACTGTATACCTTTATAAACGAATTATAACCTCTATAGCCCTTGCACCTTCTACCCTACTCATTTCATCGATTGCTCTAGGGATTTTAGAGGTGTCGAGGAGGGTTGGGGTGGAGACTGAGGGTGGAGACTGAGAGAGGGGTCCCAGAGAGGGGTCCCAGAGAGGGGCTGAGACCACCGCTGTGTTACCAGACGTGATAATGGACCTCACTTCTCTTCTCAGTTCCTCGTTATCCACATATATATTATCGGTTTCTCTCTCATTATCATCTATATAATGAAATTAATATGTGTACCTGTTATTATTACTATTTGTTCTTTACTGATAAAGTACTGGGATATAATAATACTATTTGTACAGTGTAAATTATTGTAATAGTGTCAATAGCTACATATTTTTATGACTGCTTCTTGTAACATGAACAAAAGCAACACTGTCGTAAATTTTGGGCAAATATTAATGAATAATTTCACAGGTATGCATCGTTCATTCATGTCATGGTTTAAAGCATCGTGAATATTAAATTTAAGTCTTGTGTGAGTGTTCAGGTGTTGGGACGATGATTTTTATGTCGTCATTCACGTCAGGTTGATCCATCTGGTAATATTGACTGCCAACAGATGGCGGTATATGTCATGTCAGCCCACTGCGCATATCGTATCACACGTTATAGTTACCAGTAAACACCAAAATTGCTAATATTTCTAAACTCTTCTTTCAGTGTGATCAAATTATGCGTTTAGTAAGTGTAAATAAAGAATTATGAGCCTCGGAACAAATCATTTTAATATTCACTATGAAAACAGAGAATTAGCAGACAAACGTAGCACAGAGCTAAGTAAATTGTCCCAAAGAGGAGAGGATTGTTGGTTTGAACTTGCATTTTTTCATTACATAATCTCACACTGTTCCCCATCTTTGTTAGGATATTTTTTTTTCCAACAATTATAATTATGTTCAATCTGCTAACACGCAACAGATGGAAAGCGATGCCCGTGAAACATATTTATAGGAGTAAACTTGATTCTAAAGATAATAATAAAAATAAAGTTTGGCTGATCATGGCTGCCTAATCCCATGACCACCTGGACGGCACCGGGGACTGGGGAAAAAACTAACAAAGGAGACCGCCGATACGAAGCCAAGTTAAGTAAATAGTGGCGACCTCTGGAACTGGACTCGGGAACCATCCGACGCGCCTCCTATATAACTCACGCCACACCACTAAATAACTCACCACCACAAAACTGAATCGAATCACCCTTAAAAACAGCATCGAATCAACCTTAAAAGCTATTATATTCATGTTGGATAGATTATTGTGTCGTTTTTGACCCTATATACCTTTTGGAAGATCCTTTTTATTGCGGTAACAACATGCAAATATTCCCTTAGCGTTCATTAATTTTAGAGGTCTAACTAATGTCCTTTGTAACTGATATTATTAACGCAACCATTTTTAAGGAGGGAGTTCAGAAATCGTCATGTGATTCGTAGTCTACTAGTTTTGTTCATGAAATCACCAAGCTCCTTCCTCGCAGTGGGTTATGGAGTCGGTAGTAAACAATGGGTGATATAAATCATATTTATGAAACTAGTGGTTAATTATGGCGGCCAGACTGCCAGACGTAAGAGTAAAGATACCCCCGCTATTACGAACCCCAACCTGGATATAGGAGATTATATGGGTTCTATAGGAAAGCCGGGCAGGACAGGAGGAGCTATGGTCACCGCACATTGGGGGAATTATGTTTTAATCGTCCTATAATTTTCCAAGTGGGGCGAGGTGTAGGGGAAGGCTGGGTTTGATCGAGACACGCTCCCATTACTCACCATTCACCCCACCTCCTCCTCCTCCTCCTCCACCTCCTCCTCCTCTTGTTGCAGGGTGGTGGTGGTGGTGGTGTTTCCCTTCCTCCGTGATGGTTCAATTTTTATCCGTGCGTCTCGCAAATTTAAGTCGGTTCTAAAGACTATTTCGCCTCACTCCACCACCCATCAGGTTGAGTGAATGTACCGTGGGCAAGTAAGACGTGCAAAAATCGGCCCAAACCAAGGCGACACCCACACAAGAAACAGGCATGATAAATCTGAACGAAAACCCTGAGGACGAAACTTTGTGAAATGTACCCCTGGCATTCAAGGGTTTAGACAACAACGGCTGCAACACCAACATTCCTCCCTCCCTCGATATTGCAACATTGCATATACGTCCCTGGTGCAACGCCGAGAGGGACATAACACATGAATTAAGCAGCAACCAACAACAACAACAACAAAAACAACAGCACCGAGAAGAATCCTTAAGGACCCAACGATAAAGTCAGAAAATTGAAGTTTACTGAGTCCACCAAACACTGCTACGAAACAGTACCCATTGAGAAGGAGTCTGTTTCGTGGTACAGTCAGGAGAAATCAGCAGCCTCCGATTCTCTTACACGATCATATATATATACGGCCCTTTAGATATATCATGCCCTCAGTCTTCTCAACCTCCCCTTGCCTTGCCTTGCCTTGCCATATTCCTTCCTCCTTCAGGCTGTCGTATATTATAAAAAGGCTGGAGAAGCAAGCAAGTCGTGTAGGCCAAGTTATTAGAATAGGTCTGATAATAATGCTCTCTCTCTCTCTCTCTCTCTCTCTCTCTCTCTCTCTCTCTCTCTCTCTCTCATTTATACCTTTCTTCCCTCCCTCTCCCATGTGTGTGTGTGTGTGTGTGTGTGTTCTCTTCGTGATCTCCGGGAATAGGGGGTTTGATCTATTAAGGACCATGAGTTATTGCCACGCCATTTACCGATCTTCTCTGGCCGTATAATCTGTGTTGGATATCGGTTTCTCTATCTCGTCGGGATGAGGCACCGATTTAGAAGGCTGTGACGACTGGGAACTGAGTTGCTTTGCCCACGAGCATAACGACCGTACCACACACACACACACATACACACAGACACACAGAGAGAGAGAGAGAGAGAGAGAGAGAGAGAGAGAGAGAGAGAGAGAGAGAGAGAGAGAGAGAGAGAGAGAGAGAGTGAGAGTGAGAGAGAGAGAGTGAGTGAGTGTGTGTGCATTCCCTGGATTTTGGGAGACATTTTCGTGGGCTGTCTGAGTTTGTCTTTTAGATGTGAAGTTCTGACTTATTATTATAGTATTCAGTTTTATTAATTTAATGTTTAATTTTCCTGTGACCAGTAAATCATTGGGTGTTTGATGTAGATTCAATTCTGTTAAAAATCAGTCGTCAATTAAGGGACCCAAGTAAGTTCATTGATTTTTTCTGGACGCAGAGTGGAGATAATTCCAAATGATGAATATGTTAAAACACATCTATAGTCTAGTTATAAATCATACTAACCAAACGAAAATACCATTGATGATATTAATTATGTGAGGGCTAAAACCTCTTTTGGTAGAAAGAATACATTGGACAAAATTTAATGTTAACTTTTTTCTCAAGATTAATTAATTATATTCTTTATATATCTGGCTTACACAGCACGTCCACCAGTCATCACGGACTATTTAAATTTATGGCTTAATGCGAATCCCTGCCATGAACAAATGTCTACATGTTTTTCTCTGGGAATACAACAACAGTGAGGCCTCATGATGGCACCAAGTTGAAGTGGTTTGATGGGGACCATTACTTGGCCGGGCGGTACGCTGGGCCCCCAAATTAGGCAACTGTGGAAATGTTAGCAAGTGAATATTCGGCGGCCGTCGTCACCTGCAAAGTTGGCTGCCAGACTAACACTTGGCAGGCTGTGTTTCTGAGGTTTGTTTCCTCTCACGGTATGATGGAACCTGGAGCCTCTAATCCTCCGACCGAAGACTGATTTTCCTAGATACATTAAGGACCCTGTGAACGTGTATGAAAATTGAAGGCTTCTGATTCCTCCTGACCATGCCACGAAATAAGCTCCTTCCCTATAGGTGGTGTTTCGTGGCAATGTTTGAAGGACTCTGTAACCACCAATTTTCTGACTACATCACAGGGTCCCTTAATACGCTCCCTCTGACACATTGCTCTTATAGCCAGATGCCACAAGATATGCATATGAATTACACAACGTTCATTATGTAAGATAGATTTACTGAAAGACGAAAAACACTGTAAATGAAATGGAGACTACAACATCCTCCAAATCGCAGCACAAAACCAAACCAACTCGTGTAGTGTAGTGTGGTGAACGCTCAAGTTGCCTTGTTATTGCCGTGTTTGTCGGGTTGTTCTGACTATTGCTTCTGATGGTCTGTTAATGTTGAGTGGCTGCACTGATCAGATAACGAGCAATTCTTCTCTGGTAGATTTAGAGAGGTGTTTTGGGGTCGGTTCCTGCATCGTTGTCGTTGACCAAATTGGTGGAGTTTGTACATTCAAGGACATGCTTAGTAACCTAACTGTGACCGTATTACACTGAGGTACTTCCATGTAACAGAAGTCGATTTGTCACTGTCGATTTGCCGAGCCGCTGTTGGCTAAATTAATCTCATTCTTGAGAAATGACACGGAAATACGTTTTACACCGATTCACTACAATAGAGCATGTTTACCATCTGCATTTCCTGTCATTCTCATTCTTCATGTTACCAGGCAATTTGCTTACGAAAATTTACAAAAAAAAAAAAAAAAAAAAAAACGCTGAAGGGCACGAAATATTGAAATATCACACAAATACACAAAAATCATGAAATACAATTGCAACACTTACATTCATTGGTGATGTTTTGGGTTGTCTAGATCCTTTCCCGAATGACAAGGAATGTACAGTAGATCTAAGTATCTAACACTTGGTGGCCTGACTTTGACTGAGGCTGAGAATGCACTGAGAATGTAGAGTTAGGAAATCACTTTGAGAAGGAAGAGGAAGTCATGAACCACACCCAGCAAAAAGCATTAACATTTTAAGTGGCCACGTATTAGACTTTAATGGGTCGTATTAAGTATATAGAGAAACTGAAATTGTTTTGTAATTGAATATTTTACACATGATACTGAAGTTCACAACAGGCTTGATTATATTCCTCAAGATAATTTATATACAATCGCGAATATTATTTTCTCTGCGTGGACTGTTAAAAAAGTTCTTACCCATCATTAGAGAGTTTAATTTATATTATCTAATCCTATATTGAACTTAAAGAAGAGCTTAATATTTCGTCTGTTGGAGTTGTTTTACCCCAGCTAAATATTTATAGGGTGGGTTGAGAAGTTAAAGCCTGTGATTGTAGGTGGTAACTCATTTCGTAACCCCAGTACATTCAATAGTTGCCTCTCTTCATCCATTCTTCACTACGCTAAATAAAACAGATGTAAAGCCGTAGCGATAATGAGTAATTTTCGTCTATTTATGTGCTGGCGAGACATACGGTGGCCCCCCACGCAACACTTGCTTCCTCTCACCACTTGCAGACTGACATATGTTGGCCGGTACTCTGATGTCTTGCTCTCGTCAATATTCCTCGCGTACAGCACCAATGTTGTAGCCTATAGCGTGGAGGAATCAGTAGCCCTCCAACCTGAAAAAAAAAAGAATCCCTGAAACACACACACACTTGCATGTTTGAACAACCCTCACAAGTCCCTTCTCTCAAACCAACACTTCCTCTTCAATGTTGTAGCATAGCGTGGAGGAATCAGTAACCCTTCTATCTGAAAAAAAAAAAAAAATCCCTAAAACACACACACACTTGCATATTTGAACAACCCTCACAAGTTCCTTCTCTCAACCCACCACTTCCTCGTTTTATTAATGTTGCCGGTAGCTTATTGTGCTATTGATGGATGAGGTACAAGGGGAACTGGGATGGGTTTCAGAATGGTGCAGTGGGGTTGGTGAGGAAGGAAGGGCTGGAGATTTATAACGAGGGAGGAAAGAGGGCCATTTACAGAGGTTTGGGAATGGGATCGAAGGGAATGCATGGGATGGAAGGAATCTGTGACCAACCTATTCACTTACTCACCAGCTCTCCCAGTATCCTACCTACCTACCTACCTACCAACTTATTTACCTACCCTTCCAGTAACCCACCTACCTACCAACCTACCTATCCAATTAACTATGTACCTTCCTAACCATCTCTCTATTGTTCCTTTCACTTGGGTTGGAGTAAACATGTGAGAGAAAGGGTGAGGGGGGACGGGAGGGAGATGCCTGGGTGGTGGTGGTGGTGGTGGTGGTGGTGGTGGTGGTGGTGATAACTCAGACCTCTCATGAATGACCCAAACGCCTAACAAGTAGTCAGGTCTTCTATTGTTTAAGCATAGAATTTGACACAACAACTCCACAACAGGAACAAGAGAAAAAGAAAAGTGTCACCAGTAGAGAGGACTGATAAATCAAATAATGTATGTATCCCACCAACACACCTTCCCACCCCAACCTCTCCCCACCTCACCTCACCAGAAACCAATGACTTCGGACCCAAAAAGAAACTAATCTCTCCCCACCCCAAAACGAAATCGAAACCCCCCCCCCCCACCCTCCATAACAGAACTAATCACTCCCCACCCCAATGTAAACCAATCACTCCCCACTCCATCAGAACTAATCATTCCCCATCCCAATACAACCAATCACTCCCCATCCCAATGTAAACCAATCACTCCCCACCCCAATATAAACCAATTACTCCCCATCCCAACAGAACTAATCACCCCCAACTCCAATATAACTAATCACTCCCCACCCCAGTATAACCAATCACTCCCCATCCCAACAGAACTAATCATTCCCCATCCCAATATAACCAATCACTCCCCATCCCAACAGAACTAATCACCCCCAACTCCAATATAACCAATCACTCCCCACCCCAATATAACCAATCACTCCCCATCTCAATATAACCAATCACTCCCCACCCCACTACAAACCGCTGGAAGTGGAGTCCCGCAGTACACAGTAATTATCTGGCCTGGTCTGGGTGCTGGCTGGCCTCTCGCTGTTTATCGCGCGACCCGTCCTTCCCTGTCTGGTAGAAAATACGTGCATAATTACTCCTGAACAAATGCCTGGGCCGCCGCAGGGATCTCACCTCCTGATATTTACGCCGTGAGTCCTAATGGGTAAAATGGGAAGAGTGGATCAGCTGTTATGATACTAAAATGATGGAAAAAAGGGAGGAGAAAAAGCTACATTGTTTTGAAAGTAAAATAGGGTCAGAAAAAAAGCGAGGCACTAGATACAGAAATAATGCCTACAGTGAGTGAATGTTTATGCAGAGTAATACACCTTTAACTAGCTGGCAGCTCTGCTTCCCTCTGCCTCCCTCGAACCCCCCAACCTTCCTCCTCCTCCTCCTCCACCTCCACCACCACCTCCTCCTCCTCCTCCTCCTCCTCCTCCTCCTCCTCCTCCTCCTCCTCCTCCTCCTCCTCCTCCTCCTCCTCCTCCTCCTCCTCCTCCTCCTCCCATGACCCTCCTTCTGCCCTTGACTCCTTACAGGGACAACAATGTGCAGAAGTACTTGCCTGTTCTCATTATATATCGTACTTATTTTTCGTGGAGGTTCAGTCACAATTTACCCTTTCCTTATATCTACAAATTTTACAAGTATCTCTTTGTTTATTGATTTATTTATTCATTTTATTTCGTGTTCACTAACATAGTTTTATCCAGGACAGGGAAAGATACACCCTTAACTTGTTTCCTCTTCTGCAGAGAATCGCTTACTCTTTTGTCCTCGTCATTTGTATCCCTTTTCCCATCCTCTGCAACTCGCGAGGTACGCCCCGTGCCCCAGAATGCATGTCGTCTCAGGATTGGTCCCTGGAGATAGATTTATAGGTAAAGTGTGGCGTCTTAAAATGTGGTACCGCCCCCAACCCTCCCTGCTCACACCATTATATTTTGTTCTGGTGTCTGGAAAAACTGAAGTCATATATATATATATATATATATATATATATATATATATATATATATATATATATATATATATATATATATATATATATATATATATATATATATATATATATATATATATATACATATATATATATATGTGTGTGTGTGTTGACATCTGACACAAGGTAATCTTAGTAAATGATATATACAGATCAAGTTAAAGCATTTATTATTACATTGTCTCCTTCATATTACTTGTCTTTCCAAAATTCGCTAATACCCTTTCTCATTCTTTCTCTTCCCTTCCATCCCTATTCCCCCCCAGGCCTCTCCTTGCCCTCCAGGTGTCCGCGGGAGGTTGTGAGGGGTGAGGTGTCAGGTAGGCAATGGTTGGCCTCCAAAGTGTCCTATAATTTGTGGAAAACCTTATTAGATCGTAATTTGCAGGCCGATTTTTAGCCAGGTTAACGCTTTAGTGGGTTGTGGCTGAGGGATCACTTTCGTACTCTCTCTCTCTCTCTCTCTCTCTCTCTCTCTCTCTCTCTCTCTCTCTCTCTCTCTCTCTCTGTTGGTTCATTTATTTTCTCTTCCAAGCCTAAATGATGTAATATTTTCACTAACTCCAATTGAACTTACTACAAATTTTACACTATTTAATAATCATTTTGCACAGTTACGTTTTTGTTTTGTTTTTCATGATGATAATAAACACACTCAGCTATTGTAATTTTTTCTTTATAATTATTCAGAGGTTGACCTAATAATTTTTCGATATGGCTGGTCTGTTATTTCATGCATATATAGTTTGGAGGTATAAGTTGCCCTCCAGTGAACCAAAAATATAATATTAGCCCTCAATAATAAATAAGTGTTTGAAGTGCATGGTCGCGCGTTGAGTGTGTCTCGGGTCGTAAATTTTCCTTATCTTTGATCTCCCTAGTCCTCTTCTCTGCTGTCTTAATTGCCATGTTTCATCTTGATCCCCCATTACCAACTTTCCTCCTTAGCTCTGAATTCCTTTATCTTCAGATCTTACCTTGTCGAGTGAAGGAGGGTGAGAGAGAGAGAGAGAGAGAGACAATAAGAGGGAGAAAATGAGTTGGGAGAGAAAGAGAAAAGGAGATGGGGGAGAGAGACAGAGAGAAAAAGAGTGTGACAGTAAGAGGGAAATAATGAGCTGAGAGAGAGAGAGAGAGAGAGAGAGAGAGAGAGAGAGAGAGAGAGAGAGAGAGAGAGAAGCAGAGAGGGACTGTACATTAACTATCTTTCACCTCGTGACTATTGCGAGGCCTCGAGATTTTGAGTGAAGCTACGATGTGTTGAGTGTTTCACTTTTGTCACACTAGATGGAGAGGGTGGAGCAACTGTAAAGAAATTCACTCACATAGGACAACACATTAATGCTGTACTATAATTTCCCTGAGCCATATCTCTAAAACTCACCACCAAGATTATCAAACAAACACTACTACCACTACCACAACCACTACCCACAACCACCATCATACCACTACCACCACCACCACAACAACAACAACCACCACCACAACAACAACAACAACCACCAAGAGCATCAAGCACACAATACTAACACTACCACAACCACTATTTACAACCACCACCTTACCACTACCACTACCACTACCACCACTACCACTACCAATACTACTACCACCACCACCACCACCACCACCACCACCTCTACCCACCTCGCAGGGCAGTTGATAGGGATGGGTCAGGTGGTGTATGCAATCACTTGAAGAGCAGGCAAGGGTTAGTTGGCTGACTGGCTGGCTGGCTGGCTGGTTGGTTGGGGAAGGAGGAGGGGGAAACCATTTTGCGTGTTATTGCGTCGTCAGCTGCGTTAGAAAATTAGTGGAGACCGTAATTATCATCAGTGTAATATCATGGCGTAACATTGGTGGTCGGTGGTAGGGACTAAAATACCCACAATACGGGTTAATATATCGCCTCTATGTAAATAAAGGGTCATTATTGCCACCCCTGGCCTCATTATCACCGATATATTTACTCTGTACGAGGGACCCACCATTGCTGACTTCTTTCCTTTACGGACCATTTTATTTTGACTTGAGAATTGACAGAAAATGTGTGTGTGTGTGTGTGTGTGTGTGTGTGTGTGTGTGTGTGGTGTGTGTGTAATGGTGTGTGTGTGCATATATATATATATAAATTAATGTTCATGGATATGTGTGTGTGTGTATGTGTGTGTGTACTGTAGGCATGGGTAATGAATGGTACATGCAAATATATATTAAAAATCAATGTTCAAGGTGTTATAATGTCTACCACCGTGGTAAACGCATATAATAACATCAGTTGCTTTGTACACAGTGTTTATAGTCAAAAGGATTTAAGAGTACAGGTCAGGTGTGTAAAGTAAGTAACTCTGAAGCCATTATGTTCGCTCCTACGTGGAATTCTCTCCTTTATGGCAACACCTACAAATCCATATTGCAGTGGTGGTGTTGCCAGTGCTGTGGTGCCTGCATGTGTGTGGCTGGCTGGCTGGCTGGCTGGCTGGCTGGCTACTTGGCACTACTTACAAATACCTGTATAAATAATTACCACTGAATTTTTGTACTATGCATTTTTTGCACAGGTTTTAATCTTGGGAATGATTATTATATATAGTTTGCACTTCACTTAAAAGTCTTGTTCTACTTTTATACTGTTTTTATATTTTGCACTTCACTTAAAAGCCTTGTTCTATTTTGATATTGTTTTTTATGTTTTTACTTCACTTAATTAATAGTTATGTTCTACTTTGATTGTGTAATTTATTTTCTCTTTATTGATTTATCCTGAAATCTTTATAAAATGTCCTTTATGTTTGTTTCTCACTAAATCAAATTCTTTTTGTGCTAATTATTTTGTGGATTATAATGTATGTTGTATTGATATTATTCATTCCAGGGACCTCTGATATCCACTTTCCATAAAGAGGCAGTGTGTAGCCATTAAAGTTTCATGATACATGTTTTGTTTGTTAACATTTTAAAGTTGTTTTACTATTTGTTTTTGCATTATACTATTTGAATAACATTAGACTATCTTTACTCTAGTAGTTGTTCAGATATACTCTTAATACTCTGATTATTCACTGTGTAATTAGAACCAACTTTTATATATCACTGAACTTGAAAGCTTTATAAATTTCTATATAATGTTAAATATAGTCGATCTTTGCTTGTAGATTGAATTTTCTACATTTAGAACTGGTAAGGAACAATCTGTTAAAAGAAATAATCTTGAATTCTCTGCATTTAAGATATATTTATGCTATGATTGATTATATATGTGCCTATGTATAAGCTAATAATCTGATACCTCACTCTACCAAAGAACATAGGCCTGTGGAACACCCAAAAGAGTCTGCATTTTTTTTATTTGTGTTTCTATAATTGTTCTTGGTAATCAATGACTTGCTAAGGAAATTGAGATGAACTAGTGGGCTACTGAGAACAAACAGTGAATACATTGGCTGTGAGTTGTTATTGTTATTGTTGTTGTTGTTTTTCATGGGGAGGTTAATATTTTACAAAATTGTATTCTTATTTTATTTGTTTCTTTCAGGTTAAAATCTGGTTCCAAAACCGTCGCATGAAGCTGAAGAAAGAGCTGCGAGCGGTGAAGGAAATCAACGAGCAGGTGCGACGGGAGAGAGAGGAACAGGATAAACTCAAGCAACAACAGGAAGAAAAGAAAGCCAACAAAGATCAACAGCCATCAGCGAACGGCCAACCTCCATCGGCCACCAACGCCTCCTCCTCATCCTCGTCTGCGGGAGGTGGTACAGGTGACACCAAAGCTGCGACTTAACGCCAAGGAGTCTGTTCCCCACAAGGGCGTGCTGCTACTGCTGCTGCTACTGCTGCTGCTGATGCTTATTTAAACGAAGCTCATTATTTCACGCCCACCAGTACCTATGACATGCACGCCCAGACATCCACTCTCACGTCCACACCTTCAGCAGAAGCTCCGCCCCCTGGCCCCGACCCCCAGCTGCGTCCCCACTCTGGCGGCCTCTCGGAGGAGACCCTCTTTAGTCTCCTTCAGCATCACTTCAACTATTAAATGTTCAGCCATTCCCAATTCAGATCCAGAGAGAACCTTCAGAAAAGACTTAGATTCGATGTTGCATTTAAGTTCAGAACAGAAATAGAAATTACCCACCTGGCGATTAGTTACCACCGAGATATATAAATGTTCATCTCTGTTATGAAACTGACGCCAGGTGACCGCCATCACGTGTCTCCCTCAGGCCCTGGTGGCACTGTTGAGGCGCAGGGTGTGAACACAGCTAGAGGCACTCCAGAAGGGCCGCCGTTGTCTCGTGTGCTCCGACACCCACGGAGCACACAAGTCTCCCTCACCAACCTCTACTGTAAAAGTGAACATAGAAGATCATGTTCTTAAGTTTCAAAAAAATACATAACACCAATCAGCTGACCATAAACATACATTAGATTACCATTAGACCCAGTCAGTAGGTAGAAGTACAACAGAATACAAACCTATGGAAAACCGAAATATTCAGCTCGTGCAGTACCAACACACCGACACACCGGTCCACCATGCACTTCACCAGACAACCCCACACTGACTCCTTCCCCAGACCTCCACCACCTCCCCTATCCCCATCCATCCATTCTCACTCGACACACATGACTACACCTCCAAGGTCCTCACCAAACCCTTTCACATCCAGTCCTTTGAGAGGGAAGAAACAAGTCACCCGATGATGAAGATAATATTTTGTTGAGAAGGCACATATCATATTATCCCCCTGTATCCACACACCTTGGACTCCACGTAACCAGAAGTGACCTGTACCACACTCTCCCACCCTATATCCCCAACAGTATAACAACAGATGAACCTTACCATCTTCATTCCTAGTACTCCTTCCACTATTTTATGAACTACAAAAGTTTGGTCCAGACTTCCCAGTAATGTTATGTCCATGTACCTAAAAATTTGAAAACAATATTTCCACTTTGTGTATTCACCAAATTTCACCAAATTAAAGGACCATTCTTTTGTCTTTCACTGTAAGGGACGAGACCCAAAACAAGTGACCGTGTTCAGAGGGTCATCATCTTCCCAACCACTCCAAGATTCTCCTCACACCCCTCGAGTACTCGTTGTGGATAATGGATAATGTGAGGCTAAACCCGATTGTGGAAATGGGTTACCCGCACGCTTACATGTATGAATTTAAGTGGATGATATTGTTGAGAATGTAGGTAGATTGTTATGACCTAAGGGGTGGGGACATAGTACAATGTGTCACTGAGGATAAAGGTAACCTCCTTCACTGTTACGTACGTGGCACCACCCCGCCTGTCACGACTACATGTCCTTCATTATTTCTGTAAACTAATTCCATGTTATATGATTGTTAATTCAATTGGAACTTGTTTGTTTCTCATTATGTAAATTAAATATTAACCAAGGATTCCAGCTTTAAGTTCAAGAAAAATGAAAATGCTGTAGCTTTTTTATCTTGTTTCGTGCATTAAGATGAGTGTAGCGCAATGAGTGTTGTTGCATTGTAAATGGATTATATTTATTTGTATTAATTGTTATGTTTATCTGAAAATGGATATAGAGAAGGTTGCTATACTGTGCCGTAGGTGGGCGGGGCTCACCTCACTCTCTTAGTAAGGTGAGGTGACGCCCAGGAGTCAGGACACGGCACAGTACAAAGATGGAGCAGTAGAGGTTGAAACTTTCTGTCTGTTTGAGATGCTTTCACTACTTAGCAGTACTCCAGATATAACAAAACAAGAACAAAGGAGAACAAGGTGAACAGATCCATTGGTTCTCACTGGAATATAATTATGTTTACGATTTTATTCAATGTGAAGTTAAAGAGGAGAGTAAATCTGAACAAAAGCCATAATTCTTCTCCCCTCAAGTCGTGTCTCACACATGGCAGAGAATTTCAACTGGTGGAAGTGTTAGTGCAATAGCCGGTATGCTAAATTAGAGCTTTAAACGTGGGTAAATATTACTTTGGAATCTAAAGAATTTTTAGGCTAAGACGAGATGAGAAGGTGTTGTGGATTCGTCTCTACAGTCCCACTCCTCCAAACCTCTCTCAACCGAATTATTATTTTTAATTGTATTGCTGTGTGAGTGTGCCTGTCAAGTGACTGAAGCCGAGTGTGACGAGTTGTCATGTAATCCGAGGAAGTGAGGGCACGGTTGGTCGGGAGGGTCACATCTCAAAGGGCGTCTAGGAATATAATGATCTAGTAATCCCTTCAGGTACACAGACTCTCAGAAGGATATGCCCCTCAGGTGAGCGTCTTTCATGTAGACACTCAGTTAGATGGACATATTATTTCTGGCAAGCTGTGTATTGAGGTGGAGAGATAAGGTGTCATATTCCTTCACGTCCCTGGAGTTGACCTGGGCCAAGCCACCACCTCCTTCCTTGTGATGACTAGATGACCAGAATCTTTTATGTAGTGTGTAAGTTACTGACCTCCTCCCAGTTCTTTGACTTTCTGACACTTGATGCCATATTCGAGGAAAATGGATTATATGACTGTCATGTGATTTGTTGTGTGTCAGTCTCAGAAGGTCATTGAAATAGAGAAGGTTCACGTTGAGTTGATATGTTTTAAGACCTCAAGTAGTAAACAGTGGACATGAATTCACAGTAGCAATATTCTCTGTTTTAATTAATCTGCAGTTTGTTGAATGAATGATTCTTTTTATTTAAGTAATTTGTATTGACTTATTTAGAAGCAACTTCGTCTCTTGTTTGAATGGATGACGAAAGTGATACTCCATCTGCTGTGAAACTTGTTAAACTGTTTATTAAAACATATTTGAGTCTTGTTACGGAAGAAAACTGTGAAATTTTGTTAACACTTCTTAGTTTAATTGAGCGGGTGTAGCTTATCGACCTCTATCTATAGCGTGTCGACCCAAACAAGCAACAGTCACGTACATACAAGTCACGGAAGTTGAATCTGGAGCGTGGCAATGAATACCTTAACCCTCTCTTAGATTATTGGTGAGAGGACTGACCTGTTCATCATGTCCACATACTTACTTCACTTATAGACGTACCGAGTGACGTTTCATGTACAGTAAGCCCCGACAAGGACGAATGTACGAAAGAAAGTGACGAATTTCATGTACCGTCTGTACACTCTTGACACATTATCTTCCCTTCCATCCCCTCTTCTCCTTCACACCCAAACATCCTTCCCTCACCCACACTCATACATCTTTCCCCTCACCCACACTCATACATCTTTCCCCTCACCCACACTCATATATCCTTCCCTCACCCATGGACACTCATACATCCTCCCCTCACCCACACTCATACATCCTCCCCTCACCCACACTCATACATCCTCCATTTCCCCACACTCATACATCCTCCATTTCCCCACACTCATACATCTTCCTCTCCCCCACATCCACACATGCCCCTCTCAATCACATCCATACATCCCATTCCCCTTCACACCACTACATCCCCTCATCCCTATACATCTCTCTCATCCCCAACACACCCCAATCATCCCCCTACATCTCCCTCATCCCCCACACACCCCAATCATCCCCTTACATCTTCCTCATCCCCCCACTCCCCTACATCCCCCTTCATCCCCACCCTGAACCCTGTGTGTTGGTGAGGATCCGTGTCTCACTCAGGAAGGACAGCTCATACCTACTGTCATCTGCGCTGATGTTCCGAGTGTTCCGCTCTATAGTCAAGCCACTTGCTCAAACACGTAAGCAAAAATCTGTAAAACACGAGAAATTCGATTCATGAAGAAAACAAACTTTACACGTCATATCACATTGTTTGTACACTCATGAACCATTGCATCTCCTCACTCTGAACTGAACCCGACTCCAGTGTACCGAGAGGATGTAGCCATGCAAGCCTCGAAGCCAACGAAGCTTTCCTCTCTCCATCCTCAAATTAATTCCAGACCCATACTCACCCAGATATGAGCAAAAGGTTCGATGCTTCAATATGCTTTTCATCAGCTCACAAAATTCCTGCGATGGTATTTCCTGTTTAAACTCACGAGTATACTTTGTGTTAGCTACAATGCATTCTAATATGTGTGATATATGTACAAGCATATATACCCAGAGTTTCCCTATCAAGTAGAAATCCCAAATCATCCCTCCCTTCCCAAGCAATGAGGTACAAGGTGCTTCTCTGGGCACTACACACAGCCATGAGTCAGGGAAGAGGGAGTGCAGAAACTGTGACTCACGAGTGTACTAAACCTTGCACATAATTATATTTGTCAGTGCAGACAACTCTTGTATAGGTTTCATTTCCAAGCGGAGATCTTTAATTGGTAGGTCGTCGAATCTCTCTTCTACTCCTCCCCTCGCTCTTCACATTTTCCCTCTCATCTGCCACATCACATACAAGGAGCTCAAAGACAGCGACCTATATCATACTCTGACGGGGCTCGAGACACCATTCACGTTTCGAGACCACGAGCTTGGAGTGAAGCCTTTCCCCACCCCCCTCCCCCGCGCCTATACCGACTGCTACCCACCTTTCATCCCCTCACCCTTCCCCCCCACCTTCCTCAGCCTCTTCTTCCTCTCCATCATTTCGTGTAGCGCCACCGCCGGGAACAGACGAACTATCTTTATGGAATGGTTCAAACGCTAGCCGTGGTATACAGTGTAGTAGCTTCTCTGTGGTGGAGCGTGAGACATTATAATTATAGAAGCCGCGGTTGTGTAGAGGTTAGTAGACCAGTCTTATATTTTTCTCCTGTCTCTCTTTGTAATAATTCCCCATCCCCATTAGTGTAAACTGCTTTTTCCAATGTACTTAATGACAAGTTGTTGTGTTCTGTTTTTACTTAAAGTAGCACATTCTTCCAGACCTCGCTCCTTATTCCGTTTCATCATCATGCAGAATTCAGGCAGTTATTTTTTTTTCACATATTTCCTTCATACGATTTTGTTTTCTATTTTTATTGTTATTGTTGTTGTAGTGTCGCTTTCCTTACGGATACACGCTTATGGGTGACACTCCCTTTTGGCGCCACTCAGGGGAACAACATGGCTCTACGGAGTTTGCCAATAGTAATAGTTCGTTTCGTCACCGATACTGAGTTAAAGTAATATAGTGCAGAGTTTATAAGCTGAGTTCTACCTTATAAGCAGAGAAAGGAAAGTAGTTATTGCAGTGGCAAGCTGACTGACCGACCACTGACGCTGACGGTATGTTACAGAGTTTTCTCAATCCAAATCGTTGAGAGAAGAAAAGTAAGAGAGTGTTCTTTTTTCAGTGTATCTCGTGTCGATTCTCTTCAAGTAGTTATCATGGGAACTGCTTTCCCTCAACAACATTGGAGTGTATATTCCTGTTAACAAATTCAGTATATTGTACCGAAGGAAATCATCGGACCAAAAGATCATGTTTGTAGAGTTATAATTCTGCATCAAGTAACGAAAAGGTTTCAAACTACACAATGTTAAGTCTCGGCCACACGCAACGTCATAATACAACAACAACGTAGTTAACAACAATAATAGCTAAGGCTTTTAATGACCAGAGCTTAAATCGACACGAAACGCTGATACCATCTCGTCTAAACAAAAAGAAACTCTCATGAAGTGAAGTCATCGATTAGAATGGTTTCATGTAGTCCACCTACCTTAGAGGCTACCGGTAAGATACTGTAGATAAATTGTAAGCTACTGATTCCTTCAGAATAAGTAACAAGACAGACCCCTTTGACATGGGTTCTACTTTGTGACTTTTGGAGCAATCGGCACCCTTTAATTTTCCTACAATATCACATGCAGGCCTCTTGACGCATGCTTCGGTCTTGTTTTTCTATAGCCCTTGTCTACATTTCTTTAGTCTATTACGTTTGGGAGATATTATTAAGCATTCCTCAGCCAGAAAGAGACAGTCACGTCAGACACACCCAGATGATGGCTTGCTCCACGTGACTTGCCCTCCCCGCCGCCGCTACTGCTGCTGCTGTTACTGTTGCTCTGTTCTTATCAATACCACACACCACGGACGGAATGCGACGCGTGTACAAGGTCATCTGTCAGTCCGTGTATGTATGTAGCAATGACCGTCGGATATGTGTACATGGCTGTCAGTTCGTGTACATACATGGCTGTCAGTTCGTGTACATACATGGCTGTCGGTTCGTGTACATGGCTGTCAGTTCGTGTACATGGCTGTCAGTTCGTGTACATGGTTGTCAGTTCGTTTACATGTCTGTCAGTTCGTGTGTCAGGTTATCTGTACAATGACTGATAATCTTAGTACAGTGTTGTCAGCCAGTGTACATGCATCTTAATGGTGTATACAAATTTGTCAACTTGTGTACAGGGGTGTCATCTTGTCCAAAGGCTTGTGAGACCATGTACACTTTTGTCATTTTGTAAACACATTTGTCAATCTGTGTACATGGTTGTCAGTTCGTGTACATGGATGTCAGTCTGTGTACATGGTTGTCAGTCTGTGTACATGGATGTCAGTCTGTGTACATGGTTGTCAGTCTGTGTACATGGTTGTCAGTCTGTGTATTCATGGTTGTCAGTCTGTGTACATGGTTGTCAGTCTGTGTACATGGTTGTCAGTCTGTGTACATGATTGTCAGTTCGTGTACATGGTTGTCAGTCTGTGTACATGGTTGTCAGTCTGTGTACATGGTTATCAGTCTGTGTACATGGTTGTCAGTCTGTGTACATGGTTGTCAGTCTGTGTACATGGTTGTCAGGTTGTACACAGTGTTACCAGTTAGCATGTCAGGTTGTACACAATGTTACCAGTTAGCATGTCAGGTTTGCCAACAAGACCCATATACAAGCTAGACAAGTGAGGGTAAGCCAAGGCAAACTAGAGAAGCGGTCGAAAAGTTCATAACCTTAGTGTAATCTTCCTCCCCCAATCCCGAGCTGAGTATAATATAATAATAATAATATGTAAAATTTTCCAGTCTCTTGTACTGCACGATACTTAGTTTGTAAATTATAAAAAAGTGACGAAGTTGCAATCCCATGAGTTATTCACGGACGACAAAAAACACTTCACGATGCTCAAGTGTTGAGTTTGGTCTGCCACTCGCGGTGTGATTGATGGGCACTTTAGTTGACCATGGGTGACTCTGTTCCTCGTGAATAACTCAAGTGTTGGAGGTGACGCATGCAGTGACATCTGACGGTAAAACTCTGCAACTTGGCTTAAACAGAATACGTATTTCTCTGACTGTGAAGGTTTAAAAGAAGCATATATATAAAGTACTTTTTTAAACATTTGGAATGGTTTGTAGTATAAAATATTAAGGACACAGACGAAAAAGAGTAAATTTTACAGTTTTCTGGCAAGACGATGCCCACGTCGACCCTGAAGACAGTGCTGTGTACCTATGTATCCACCCTGGTGTCAGTGTTCTACAAAAAAAGTGTATCCATAGATGTTTAAAATTGTAAGTAATTTTATAAATGTCCTTTGTGAACTTTTATGTAACAGAAGACGTGTAGGAAATTTTTCGTTTGGTCAATTCTATATCTCTGTCCCTCTCTCTATCCTTCTGTCTAATCTCCCCATGTGTGTTTCAGTGGCTATGCGTAAGCTAGGCTAATGAAGAAAAAGGAAATAATCAACCTTCTATTCATCGTATGTTATGCCAAATAATTTGTAATTACATGCGGCAGAATGCACCATGTGTTTTTAGTAGGACCATGTATAAAATACTGCACTGACAATACTCCCTGTAAAAAGTCTAAGATTTTCTATCGTTCGCTTGATAGTACTTGTAGCTGACTCTCCTCCCCTTCAGCTTGGAGCAATTAGAGGTCTTCGAATGTGACAGAGTGGAGCTATTTTGAGCCTTATGCTGTTCTGCTTAACGGTCCCCGTAGGTAAAGCTCAGGGAAGCTCACTTTTGTCACGTCTAGGTGTTCTCAGCTTGACTCTGTAAAGCTGGTAACTCGTTATTATCCCTGGATAAGTTTTTGGTTACGTGCACTACACAAGTTATTTAAGTTTTATTCACTAATTTAAATGAAGGGGGCAGTCAGAAGTTATTTTGCAGACATAAACAAAAATATCATCCCTACTTTAACTTTGAGAACCTGAAGGAATTAATGCAAAACAAGGGTTCCTCAAAGAGACCATTACACAGAATGGCAATAGTGTTGCTCACGTAACAATCAAGGTTGGCTGAAGGCGAGTAGGCCGATTGCAAAGGATAAAACAAGATGTCTTTGTTATAGAATGCGTGTACATTGTTTTCCTCTTTATTACTGTATTGTATTAAGAAACATAATTGTTAAATGCGTACAAAACCACAGAACAGGCTAGGACACATGTTTTTATTATTATCATTATTATTATTATTATTATTATTATTTAAGCGCATCCCAGTGTTATAAATACTAGGTGTACATAGAATCTAAATGTCCTGTCCGTGTTGGTCAGCTGAGGGACGGAGATCTGGGGTTGTATCTTAGGGAACGAGGGGCATCCATGAATAGGAATGTGGGACAGAAGGGAATGAGGCAACAGATCAGCAGGTGAAAGAGTAGGGTAGTACCAGGGAGAGAGGAAATAGGCAGAAGAAAGGATACAAAATTTGAGTAAGTGAGGAACTGTGGGTAAAGTGAAGCAGCATAGACGAACGGAAGACTGTATGTGTGTGTGTGTGTGTGTGTGTACGAGAGAGCTAGGAGAGTGAGATGGATAGTAGGTAGCAGGTAGTTAACAAACAAGACAGAGGAAGGGATGGTTGGATGGTTTGCTTTATACATCAGTTTCTCCGAATGTGTGTGTGTGTGTGTGTGTGTGTGTGTGTGTGTGTGTGTGTGTGTGTGTGTGTGTGTGTGTGTGTGTATAAGTGGTTTCATTCCATGACTTCCGCTAGCATGATTAACTTACATGGCAGTTCTCTCATTACCTGTGTGGTTGGGGAGTGCAAATCAGTTTTATTATCCCTTTCTCATTTCCTTCTTCTGCCTCGTGTAGTGTTGTTGTTGCTGCAGGTACAGTCACTTGCACAAGTCTCGGGGCAAGACTTCCTTCTGTTTATACTAAGGATGACATGTCTTGCGGTTGTTGCAAGTAATTGAATAGTCCCATAATCCTCTCATTCATTTACTTACTGACAAACGCTCTGAGGGGGATTTATCATGGCCGAATTTGAGGGCCACAGATTCCTCCAAATTATGCAACAGAACACATCCCCTACTTGAAAACTGAGGTAGTGTGTTTCCTGGCATTGTTTGGAGGAATAATAAAACCCTCAAATTCACCAGTTAGATAACATCCCAAGTACTCAATTAGGATTCACTCTAAGGGCATAATATATTCATCACATTTTCACATATTCCCATCAGTGTAGGTCACTTTAGTTTATATCAGGGGAACCTCCTGCTCACTGACCGCACTCGACCCGTCTCCCCACACATTAGGTATGCCCCTCTGACTTCCCCATTTACCCCCCCAACCCCTTAGCCCCGGGTCTCCATTCACCACCTGGACCGCTGTGCTTGTAGGGTTACCGGGTCAAGAATGCTGTGACCACTTACGAAACTCGCGAGCCTCTCCTCACCTGCATCACATTAAGGGAAGCGCAATATGTTCAATACCTCGTAGTTACATTTTTTTTTCTTTTTCCTGAGATGGTGATGAAGACGCGCCGGTACCTGACTTCCCCTAAATGGGACAGAAGTTGGTCAAGTGCAAGTCCCTAAGGGGTTGTTGAAAAGTGTACCCCTGTGTATTTTATCACGGGTGGATGGACGCACACATCTCCAACCTCTTAGCAAAGGTCATGGTCCGAGGCTCCCGAGTGATGGAGTTGTCCCTGCCTTTCTGATCCTTCCTTGGACGCGTATTGTGGTGCAAAACCAGATATTAGACAATGCAGGAAGAAAAATGTTACTCTTTTGTTGTGAGAGGGTGGTTGTGGCAGCATTGTCCTAGCTGGTCGGTGCTCGTCCAACATTTATATATGTAGAAGAATGAGTATCACAAAAAGAGCTGAGAGTCAATCCCATCTTAAGCAGTACTTAAGGCTCGAATCCCAGCTCTTTTGATAGTGTAAAGTCTACATAATGCAGGGGTTGTACCTCTATATATACAGCCACTCCGGTTGTACTATTACTATTGTCAGCAACGGCTCAATGTGTCCATATATCTTGCACAGTATCCATGATGGCAACAAGTATGGAAAAGAGCTATTCCTATCTAATGTATGAGTTTGCACAACTATGTGCGCCTCGTCCGTGTCTGTAGGTGTGCCCTTCTTGACCGCCAGAGTGGGCCACAACATGGCCTCTCTGGGCACCACACAAAACACTGAGAATAGTTTATCTTCGTACTGACCGACTTCATTTTCTTCTTCCTCAACGCGCATGAGTACATCAAAATGTATTTAGAGTGCGTTAGAAATGGCACCTTCTCTCTTTATAGTTACTATTGTAATTAATGAGAATATCATTTTGCAGTGACCCATATAATGGATTTTACTTCTTTTTTAAACAACAGTAAATTTGTCCAGAAGGGTTGAATCATGTACAGATATGATTATTGTTTCAGTAATACTGTTTGGAACATTGAGGGGTCCTCTTTAAGCCTCCTATGTCAAGTGGAATAATGTACATTGTAGTCACCAAAACTAATAAACATAGAATGCCAATGTATTGTATTTCTTTTATGAATGAAAAACAAATCCTACTAACTAGATATTTAGGACATATTATATATATAATAGTTATGGAGAAATGGGAAGGATATTTATTCTGTATAGTTTTAGTATATATCTGATGATTAAAGGCAATGCATTTCTTGCAAATAATAATCAAGCAAACTAGTGAAGGACAAAGCAAAGTATAAAAGAAAACACCTACTATGAACAGTGTATATAATATTAGGTATATACAAAGAGTGAGATATTGCCAAGCCCTTTGTCTGATCCTTCATCCCGAAGGTCGATGCTCCCTCAGAACACAACCCGCTTGACAGAAAACCCTGCCCAGGAAAATGGCTGCACGAGAAATATCTTAATTTGTGAGCCGCACCCAGGTCCCTCCCCCCGCCGGTGTTCCAGGTGATTATACTGCTAGCGTGTCGGCCTTACATATATAATTGTCAACATTATACTGCAACTCTGCGGTATAAATCATTAGTCGTAGCTTTCCCGTGTAAGTCATGATAGGAAACTCCTCCCCCACGCGACCCTTTCATAGGGATTATTTTTCCTTGCCCTCCGAGCCAGACACCTTGATTGGACCAGAGGTTACCTGTCTCCCACCCTTTGAGGACACAGGATGGATATCGTTCCGCTGATAATTACCTGGATGACTGCAAGGGAAATGGGAGGGAGGAAGAGAGGGAGCCGTACTGCAGGTGAATAGTTCCATAGCAAGATGGGGTCGGGTCCCGCTCTATATGGCTGTTGTTCTTTTCACTTGACCCACTATTTGATAACACTTTGAAGCTGTAATGATCGCTCGTTGTATGTCGAATGTGAAGCACCTTTTACTATTATCTGGTAACCATAGAAAGAAGTACTCAGCTAGTTTTATTTTAAAGCTGTTTCATATATTCTGCTGCCACGCGTAGGGCATTCACAAAGAAAACTTACTTTTTATTTTCCTGAATAATGGTGTTAAGATATATGCATGATTTTTCTGCACGGTTTCATTCTAGATATATCTCGCCTGGGAAAGACCTTTTTGAAAACTCCATTATGGCAATCGAACTTTACAAGAAGTCCTGCTGAGAGCTTCCAAGAAGGCCGTCATATATAAATTTAAGTGGAGGTGGCGACCCATTGCTATTTCATCACATACTTTTTTTTCTTCCACTGACCTCCATTAAGAAATACAGTCGCCCCTCCCATCCCTCCCCACACGTTCCTAGGGCGTGCCAAGTCAGGCGTAAATGTTCCCAGAGGGCAATAAAGCCGTAGAATATACACACTCTGAGCTTTAATGTATAGGGAAGCAGAGCTGGAACCTGATCTAAGTTATTTATGCCAGACCTTAGTTTAGAGTGCATGAATAACGTTTTGAGAAATGGTAGGAATGAAGTCTACCTTAAGAGGGGTCATTTGCTTAGGGTAAACGAGAGGGCTGTTGATTCCTCCTCCAAATTATACCAGGAAATAGATTACTTAAATCAATATGTAAAAGTGAACTGAAACGATGATGGATGGGATGAGAGCCAATGAAATGGTTACTATAATGGATGTTATAAAATGGTTCAAATTTTTGCTGTTGTAATATTAGTCTCCTGTTCTACGAGGAATCTGTTTATGAAAGTGACGTACGAAATTATAATTAACAAATTTTTCCACGTCTTTTTTAGCCTCTCTCTTTTGATATGAACTAACATCATTTGCTGTCTCTTCCTATTGCTTTTAGAAAAATTTAAAAAATAATTCCTTCCATTATTTATGCTTATAGGAAATTAATTTGACAGACCACAATCCTTTAAACAGTTTTGCAGTGTTGCCAGGGCTTGCGTTTAGGTACACTCTTGTCATAATATTGTGAGAACTAAATACCCAGCGAGTGATTGGGTGGAAAGGGCAGAGTGTCTTGTGTCTCCTACCTGCATTTGTCATCACTGGTTTCTAATTGATAAAGATTTTTTTTTATAACACACAGTAAAAGTTTCAGACGTTATTCTGTCCCCCTGATCTTCAAACCTGACTAAAACGTTTCTTTCACATCTTTATATTTCATCCAAATACTTTCATATAATAAATCCTCAAGAGTAAAGAGGTGTTTGCACTTATTTTTGTCAAATTTTTTATTCCCTTTACTTCTATGGTCCCTGATAATATAGACATTGTTTTTATTCCTTATTCTCTATTTGGGCCCTCTTCCACTTTCTCACTCTCCTTTTCCCTATCCTCTTTATTTATCTTGTCGCACTCCTGCTTTGTTTTATTTATTTTTCCTCCTTTTCTTGTTTCATCTTCTCCTTTTTCGCTTTCTGCTCTTTATTTTTCCTGTTATTCTTCCTCATTTCCATGCTCTCTCATTTTCTTGTATCTATTTCCTGTATCTCATCCTTCATCGTTATAAGACAATCGTGAATTTACATCACAGACTGATTTCTATATTCTTTGACATCAATATATATATATATATATATATAATATATATATATATATATATATATATATATATATATATATATATATATATATATATATATATATATATATATATATATATATTAACACTTAAATTATCTTATTCATGATGAGTCTTAGCAGCAGACGATGTGTTTGGCAAAATAACTATATTTTACTGGTGCCTCGGATGGATCCCGATATCACTTCCAATAAATATAACAACCAGTCTGGGACCATGGGCAGCCATTCATGTAGGTCGGAGAATCTTCTCCGATGAACTGATATAATGTAACATATTACGAAAAATCTTAAAGACATAAAAGTTTCTCTTAGGAGAGGACTTTGAGATTTCTCTCCCGCACATTAGAAAACAGATAAATAAGAGGATCATTCCTGCCCTTTCGCTCCCCATTTTGGTAGTGGGTGACTCCAAGTGAGCTCAGACAAGCCACAAGACACAGCCACCCCGTGCACTATGTAATCTGTGATGGGTGGGTCCTGTGATGTAGCCTCTATAATTCCCAGCTCAGAAGTCAATACATTATCAGTGTCAGAGTTTAATATGGAGCATAAACAAGGAGGTGGACATAAAGTGTAGGTCCGGGCCAATGTTTATTATGCATATTATAATGTCACTACGCTAAGGGAAGGGCGAGTCTTTAATCATGAATAAAGTCAGGGTATAATAGCATGTGGGCAAAATGAATGCACGAGAGGGAGAGGAATAAACTCGTAAAATTTGAGGGGCCCCCACATCGTATAGGGAAGGCAATAAAAGGCCGGGTAAGAAAATATGGCGACGGTGACTTCGGAGGGGAAACAAAAGATGAGACGAATTTACGGGATCCGGATAATTGTGTGCGTTTTGTTTTATCTGGCCACTTGTGTAATTATCATATTCTTATCATCGTATCAAAGAGAGAACGGGAGATGGTGGCATGGCAGCGGTTCCTCATGGGAGATAACTTCTACAGATAATTTCAGCCAAAGGGGTCGTCCTGTCTCTACTATTTATATTATAAAGTAAACACTGCTTAGATATACCCAAAGGATCATATTGTTAACTCCTTTCGTAAATCTTCATAGTAACTTACAGCTTTCGTAGTTTAAGGGTTTTCATATATTTTTTCCAATATAACGAGACCTAATTTTAATGGTTTTGCAAATGTTCACTTGTATATCTATTTTTCTTGATTAGACAATGTTCATTCCATGCATTGTTTGTTTCCTGAGAGACTCTTCTGAGTAGTAGTATATTTACATAGATAAAATGTAAGTAAACCCTTCGTCCCATTACCGTACGAGCGTATACCAGAAAGAGCCTATAATATGATTGTGGATGATATGAACTATAATTATAATTCTCGACATAAAGTTCTTCCCAGTACTTTCTTGTACACTTCTAGACTAGTGGAAGAGTACAAGAAATGTGTATCTTTTGCCCAGTACTTTCCGAACACTTCTATATACTGGCTGAAGTGTACAAGAGACGGACATATATATCTTTTGCCCCCGACTGTCGAGTGTGGGAGGTACTCGTCCCGTACTAGCCTAAAGAATACCTAATGAGTGTGACGATATGCACGACCTACGCCGCTCCTCTCCTCGGCTATGCATGTTTCAAAAGACCCATAAATTGCCTAACGAGGAACATGTTGGCCTGGCGACAATACGAATGGACTAATGCAGCCATAGTGGTTTTATTGGTGGCCCAGTATATATAGTGTTGTGGTTTATGAGGTGTTTTGCTGTTCATGACATGGTTAGGTTAAGTTAGGATAGGTTTTGAAGTTCATGACAAGGTTAGGTTAAGTTAGGTTAGGTTTTACAGTTCATGACATGGTTAGGTTAGGTTAGGTTAGGTTAGGTTAGGTTTTGCAGTTATGACAATGTTAGGATAGGTTTTGCAGTTCATGACATGGTTAGGTTAGGTTAGGATAGGTTTTGCAGTTATGACAAGGTTAGGTTAGGTTAGGTTTTGCAGTTCATAACAAGTTTTCATTTGCCTTCCCTTTGAAGTTTTAATAAACACAGATAAATTGCAGGTTTATTTTTAGTGTATCTTGCAGGTGGTGTTGTATGTATGTATGTGTATTGTAACGAATGTATGCGTGTTATAGTTGTATGTGTGTTCCCTTGAAATATAAAAATAAGACCCTGAAGTAACTCTTGGGAGGGATGACCTAAAGTATGTTTATGTGAGGGCGTGTATATGCCATTCGCGTGCGTGTATGTATGTATGTCTATGTGTACACGTCGGTAGGTAGGACCCCCGCCATCATCACCCCCTCACTCCATGATAAGTTGCAGGAGCCATTTTGCATGAACTCTCTCGCTAGGTATTAATTTTGCGATCATGAATTAAGTTGGGACAATCGTATAAAAGCCCGAGCCGTCGGTTGATGAAAGGAATCTCCACTTGTATATGCATGAGAGTCACACGACGGAGCCATTAACTGGATGATACGCGGCCCGACCCGTGAAAGAAGGAGTGCTAATACCGTAGGATTATGTCTGGTGGTGAGGTGGACCCGATGGTGATGGGGGGCGGAAGTGTTTCTTTAGAGGGGGGCGTTACCAGGGGATTTATCTTCTGAGTGAATGTCCAGCTCACACCAGTTACATAAATCTCTGTTTTAATATTGGGGAAAGGATAATATTATTTTTTGTCTTCCCTCGTCAGCCTTTGATGTGATTGAAAAAATATATAAAATATCATAGTTACTAATGTCTCCCCCTCCCCTCCCCCCCCCCAAAAAAAAAATAGATTATGAAGGGAAATCTGAATTATATTTTCACCCAAAAAGTGTGTTTCAGTCTGCGTGAAATCTAAAAACAGCATCCAGTCGTTGCCGGAGAATTGATGCGACCAAATCTAGTGAGAATATTTTCTTGAATTGCTATTTTATAAAAGAATGTGTTATATTTTTTTTGTGCAAAGTCCTTCCCTCTATATTTTTCTTAAACGAAGGATATATATATCTGCATTTCTCAATAAGGAAAGTAGATAAAAGTTGTCTTCAGAGAATTTATATACCATCAACCAACACGAAACATTCAGTTAAAAAATAGAGTTCTTTGTCAACGTTCCTCTAAACATCAACAAACTATCTGCAGAGAGTCGTAAGTGTAACGTTAATTAAGGAAAAGAAGGAAAGTGTTGTGTAGAATGGTTCCCCTCGAAATAACTATACACAGAGTCGAGAGTTTGGCCAGTACGATTAGTCTTCGCATTCGTCTCCTTCCTTCCGTCCGTCCGTCCCCTGAGTGAGATGGGACTGTGACGATGGGTGAGATGGGGACTGTGTGGAAGGGTGAAATGGGATACGAAAGATGGGGACTACATGGTTACGATTGAATGGGATACGAGCTGGGAGTAACGCTTATCTCCCCAAAATCTGAAAATCACAGCTGTCACAAATTTAGTCGTAGTTAGATTCCATACTTCAAGGTCAACAGAGGCTGGAGAAAAAGACCAAGGCTAATAATTATAGCACCAGGTATTTGGGAACTTTGTGAATGGAGTCTGTGCGTCAAAGTCGGGCGATGCAAACTATTACACTCGCTTATAAATAATACACAGCACTCTCTTATAAACCATAGCACTCTCTTATACTACAAAGAGAGAGGAGAATTATTAAACATGAAGGCCAAGCAGTGAAATATAAACTATCCTGGCGCGTGCAAGCGAGAGGTGTGGACGTGCAAGCATTGGAGTGCCTCGTAATTAGTAAGCGGGTCATGTTGATATAAAGAGTCCTGGCCATGTCTTGTATTTCGAGGCAAACATATTACAACCACTTCCTAACATTATCCTCGAGTCATGGTTATGTAGTGTTAATAAGAACGTTTGGATACTTACTTCTACGAGAATTATTTGCCTAGTAGAACGTTTGTGATTTTTCTTGAGGGGGCAGCATTTGTTTTTCTATTAATTTATTAGTTTAGGAGTGAACAGTGCATGTAGAGATGATGATTCTTTTTTGAGACGAGGAAAAGAGTACTGGAAGAGCCAGGTGTGATGTGGGAAAGGATCGTGAGAGAAATTAAGGGAGAAATTAGTAGGTTATGAGACGAGGTAAAAATACAAGTAAAAGGAAAGACTTAAAATTTTTGGAAGTCTGGTGAATATGTGGAAATGTAAGACAGGGAATTTAAATAATAAAAGTGAGAATGGAGGAAAGTAAAAAATTTAGAAAATGAGAAAGGAAGGTGGGAAACCGGTATTAAATACAGTGGATGAAATGGGAATAAAAAATAGCATAGTGCAAAGATGAAAAACGAGAAGAAAGTGTTATTAATTACAGAGATGGTGGGAGAAATATGACCGATACGTGTCCAACAAGAAAATACAAAATTCAATGAAAAAAGAAACAACTGAGGAAGTAATCAGGTGATAGATATAGAGAAAAATTACGAGGAAAAGCATTTAAGTCGAGTAGAGACACACTGAAAGAGGAAGTCCAACTAAGGAGTGATTAAAATAATTATATTTCTCTTACGCCAGTAATGCATTACAGTAATAATTTTTGAGAATTTCTGAGGCAAACAATTAAATATATATGTTATATACAGTTGTACTAGACCTCTTCATACATCTTTGTCAGCTTGTGTGTAATTATAAGTGAAGTCTGTTTAATGTTAGACAGATGTGGGTGATTTTCGTCGAGAGAATAATAAAGGTAAGTGAGTGTGTCTGGTACAAGCTATAGTGAAGCAATGTGTATGTGATGTGATGGACAATTTAGTTTGGATATATAGTGGGGAGAATCTAAATAAACTTTATGAAGGTATTTTGTTCCAGGTTAATGTGAGCATGTGTCCAGCAACGAATTTGGAGCTTGGTGCCTTCAAGGACTGGTGGGTGGGCGAGGCAGAGGCTTGGGTGTGGTGAGTATTGTGAATATTTAGTAACATGTATAGTGGCCGGCGAGACAAGAGTTTTGATTGTGGTGGGCGTCGGGTCTACTGATAAGCCAAGTGGGTTTAGTAGGAGTTGAACGCTTTGAGGGATATTAATATTTTGTTCGATGCAAAAGTAATTGTCCATGAAGACGATAATGATGATAATAGTGTTGGTTGCTTTATTTGTCTTTGGTAAGGTGCAGCATTCGTAGTGTATTTATTCTTGATGCTTTGGAAACAGTGAGGTATAAGGATACAAGAACATGTGAATTTACGAAACCGCAGGCCTGCTGCATGGCTCAGTCCACGGCAACTCCTGGTTTAGACCCATCACTTTGAGTCTATCTATCAGTTCAGTCTATTTTTAAACTGTTTAGTCTAGTGTTTTTGCACATCTTTCTTTTGGAAACTTGTTCCTCTTGTCTGCTGTTCTGTCTCTGAACCGGTGTCTCTGGACTCCACGTCTAAATCGTAATTTAGTGGTTGTGTGGGTGTGGTGGGTTAGTTGGAGTGGTGTGTGTGTGGAGGGGTGGGCAAGAGGGCGTGCGGGCGGGAAAGGGCAAGGTAGTGCAATGGACCCTAGCGGGAGGAGAGACAAGATAAGAGGGTATGGAGAGACAAGGAAGGGGAGGGTTGAGGGAGCGGGTATAGAGACGGAAAGGGAGAGGAGAAAAGTAGTAAATGTATAGAGAATGAAAGGGAAGAGAGTCAAGGAATGTAGGGCAGGGGAAGGAAGAAGGTAAAAGGAACGAGAGCAACGGACAAGGAAGGGGGAAGTAGGTGAGGAATGAGTATAGGGATGGTAGGAAAGATGGGGGCGAGTGTAGATGATGGTCAGGGGAGGTGTTTACTGGGTACTGGGCCATGAAGGGGGGATCAGCGCTGGGAAGTATAGGAGGAACGAATGTGTGTGGTGGGCGAAGTGTGGCGTGAGGATAGAAGTATAACTGAGCGAAGAGGGAAGGAACTGTAAACAAAGTCGGGGTAAATGACAATGGTGAGGGTGTGTTGATGGGGGGCGAAGGGGGCGTGGATGTAAACAGCGCTCGGGCAAGACTAGATGGGTGTGGTTATGAGCCAATAAGGAGGGAACTGTAGACCTTGGAGGGGAGGAAAAAGGAAGGAGGGGTAGTTGAATGAGATGGTTGTGATTTTGAGGGGCAGCAGCAATGAATGGAAGGAAGACAGGTGAGGTTGGGAAGGAAAAGAGAGAGATGAGGTATAACCAGGGGAGGTTAGGTGAAGCAAGGGAAGGATAGGTGAAGCAAGGGATGGATGGGTGAGGAAGGTAAGAGAAAGGAGAGAGAATGGGGTACGTAGATGAACGGGAGGGGGAGTGAAGGATAGGTAGGGTGGGGAAGGAAGGATGAGTTTATAGGGACAAGACAGAGGTAGGAGAATGGGGTATAGGTAGGTAGGTAGGTAGGTAAGATGGGGAGCGAAGTAAGGGCGAGGTGGAGAGGGGTGAGACAAGTGAAGGAGGATGGGTGAGGTAGGTGGGCGGGCTGGGGCGTGGGGGATGGGCAAGGTGGGCGGGGTAGGGCGGGGCAGTGGACCGTAGCGGGATAGGGCAGGGCAAGGAAGGTTAGAGGTGATGGGGGTGGGAGGGAGGGAGAGAGGGAGGTGAGGGTGGGAGAGAGGGAGGGAGGGAAGGGTAGGATGGAGGGAGGGAAGGGTGGGAGGAAGGGAGAGAGGGAGGTGTGAGAGTGGCAGGGAGGGAGGTGAGGGTGTGAGAGGGTGGGAGGGAGGTGAGGGTGGCCAAGACCTCCGAATCCACCTTCTCAATATGGTGGCCACAATAACACTGGAGATGGTGGACTGACTGCTGCGATACCGATGGGCTGCGGTTCGGGTGGTGGTGGTGGTGTTGGTGGTTTGGTTTTGGTGGTTTGGGTGTGGTAACGAAGGGTTGTAGAAGTAGAGGAGTTGTAGAAAGTTGTGATGGCGAAGCGTTGTGAAAGCAGAGAAATTGTTGGTGGTTGTGGAGAGGTGTGGAGAGTTGTTGAAGGTTGTGGAGAGATGTGGATGGTTGTGGATAGTTATGGATGGTTGTTGAAGGTTGTGGAGAGTTGTTGAAGGTTGTGGATGATTGTTGAAGGTTGTGAATAGTTGTGGATGGTTGTGGAGAGTTATGGATGGTTCTTGAAGGTTGTGATGAGTTGTGGATGGTTGTGGATGGTTGTGGAGAGTTGTAGATAGTTGTGGATGGTTGTGGATGGTTGTGGATGGTTGTTGAAGGTAGTGGAGAGTTGTGGATGGTATTGGTAGTGACTGGATGTGGTAATAATCTATAAGCCACATCACAAGTATATGGGTATCCCCGGGCTGGGCAAATTCTAGTTCCTTTTAGTGATATAGTTTAGCATGATAGCCTTTGTGGATTGGCAGTTTATTAAGGTGGTAATTCGATTTTGGTACATTGGAGTGCCTTGATTCCTCCAAAGTATGTTAAGAAACAGGACCATAGGGGCAAAAATAATGGTGTTCTGTTGCTTGGAATAGTTTAGAGGATTCAGTTGCTCCAGAATTACCAACACAAAACTTCCCCCTTAAGGGTCCTGATTAATGCGTTTATAATTATTGTCATGAGGATATAAATAACAGTTTGGGAATTACTAAAAGCAGTAATGATATATCTCGGTGAACTAAAACACTCATGAATGACAAAATGGAAGAGGATATATTTAATTAAACAATGAACTATATAATCTCACCAACGAGTTCTAAGTTAACATATAGTGAGTGGAAGAATATATATTTTGCCAGGATCGTGCAAAATAGGCGCACACACGCATATACTTAAATAAAAAAAACAAAAACTTTCATCTTTTCCGAATAAAAGAGAATGCCAGCGAGTCAGTCAGTCAGTCAGTCAGTCAGCCCTACTTACTTAACGTTCTGCCGTTCCCTCCGTTCACTCTAAATTGAACGTTATACACTGGGCGTTCACACAGGAATTCCTCAGTGAGACAAACCTAATGGAGGGGCAGGAATTGTGTGCTGTTTGACTTATACAGCATTGGTAGTGGGTGGAGGTACTGTATATTTTATTGCAATTTTTTTTTTATTATTATTTTTTGTCATTCCTTCTGACCCCCTCACCCTTTCCTCCCCCTCACCCTTTCCTTTCCTCCCCCTCACCCTTCCTCCACCTCATCCCTTCTTCCCCCTCACCCTTTCCTCCCCCTCCCCCTTTCCTCCCCCTCCCCCTTTCCTTTCCTCCCCCTCACCCTTTCCTCTCCTCTCTACTTGTGCTGACCCTCCCCTTCCCTCTCCTCCCCCTCCCCCTCCCTCACCCTTTCCTCCTCCTCACTACTTGTGCTGACCATCCCCTCACCCTCTCCCTTTTCTTCCCCTCACCCCTTCTTCCCCTCACCCCTTCTTCCCCTCACCCCTTCTTCCCCCTCACCCTTTCCTCACCCTTCCCTCTCCTTCTCCTCCCCCTCCCCCTTTCCTCCCCCTCCCCCTTTCCTCCCCCTCACCCTTTCCTCCCCCTCACCCTTTCCTCTCCTCTCTACATGTGCTGACTCTCCCCCTTCCCACCTCTCTACCTGTTGGCCCCTACTTTGATCCTCCCCCCCCCCTTTTCACTTCACTCACTTCCATCCAAACTCTACTCTCCTCTCCACCCTCTCATTCATCTACTCCACCACCCCCTTCCCTTCATCACCACCACCCACCTTACTCCCTCTCCACCCCCTTCCCTTCACCTCCACACCATACCACCCTCTTCGAATCCAGCCAATCCACCTGTCTCTTCTCCTAATTCACATCTTCCCCATCCTCTAATCTTCCCATTCTCTCTCCTCCTCTATTTCCATCTTTCACTCTTCTCGTTTCTCTTCTGTGGGGCCTTCCTCTCACTCATCTTCCCTCCTTACCTCCTTGTTCCAACCAAATTATCTTCTCTTTATATCTAGTCCCTCCGCTATCCCTATTTTTCTGCCACCCATAACTCCCCCCAACCCCCACCCTCACCCCTGCCCCACCATTCATACATAACTCCTCCTCCACCCATAACTCCCCCCCACCCTTTCAACTCCTCTTTTCTCTCCACCTATATATTCCTTCAAGCCAACCCGTTGATCCTTCGCATACTCCCCCCTCCTTCCTTCCTTCCCTTTGCTCCCTCACTCATTCCTTTTTCCTACTCCCCCTCCACCTATTCTTCCTCCTTATCTCTGCCCCCTCTCACCTCCTCCTTATCTCAACTCGTTCTCCCTCTCCCTCTGTTCCTTCTTTCTTTCCCCCCTCCCCCCTCTTTCTGTTGCCTCTTCTCCTCCTCCTTCCCCCTGAATATTTCCTCCTTCCCCCTACATGCTCTCCTCCTCCTCCTTCCCTCTGCGTGCTCTCTCCCTCTCTCCTCCAGCACGCTTTCCTCCTCCTCCTCCCCCCTCCTTCCTGCACGCTCTCCTCTTCTTCCTTCCCTCAGCACGCTTTCTCTCTCTATTCTCCAGCACGCCTTCCTTCCCCTTCCTCTTCCCTTCCTGAATTACTCTCCTTTTCTCGATCTCACTTTCCTCCAGCACCCCTTCACCCTGCTCTCTCTCTCTCTCTCTCTCTCTCTCTCTCTCTCTCTCTCTCTCTCTCTCTCTCTCTCTCTCTCTCTCTCTCTCTCTCTCTCTATTTTGCACCCCCCTTCCACTTCCTTCTCCCTACTCCCTACTCCCTCATTCCCCCTGTTCCCTCCCACACCACCGCTGGCATGACTCCTTAATACTGGGCCGGGATACAAAACATTGCCCCGTCTGGCGACACGTTGGCAACATTCACCATGCTGTTGTGGGCCCTAGCTGAGTTGCCATGAGTCAGGTAGTCGAGGGGTAAATTATATACCATCTATTTATACACATTTCTGTCAATAGTTTGGGGGATAAAAATTCATACCGTCTGAGCATTTTAACTTGCCTGATCCTTAACCAAACTTGCTATACACATATACCAACGAATATAGCAGTCTAAAGCCTTGTTATTTTAGGGCCCCGAAGGTGTCCTGAGACCGATCCCCAGGTATATTAAATTATCACTAAGTTATTGCCGGGTCAGGGTAGCCACGAGCCCAATACTAGCAGGCATTGGCATAAACCTAATATATACTATAGTCGGTGTGTTGTTATGAATGTTGTGGTAGAAATAGTTATCGACATTGGAAAAGATGATTCAGACAACCTACACTACGCGAGGAAAAAGCTATAGGGAGATACATAAAAAAAGAGGAGAAAATTAAATGGAAAGTTGTATGAGCCATGATAGGAGGCGAAATAATATACAAGATATAGTTAGGAAACGAGAAAACTAAAGCCGTAAAATAAAACAGGAATATATTAACGAAAAATAAAGAACACAAGCCATAAAGAGCAATAATATTTACGAGTTTGTGTTATAGAAAGGAATAAGGGAAATACAAGAAATTATAAAAAGGAGGATGTTTAAATAATCAAGGGATGAATAGTTAGTATATATCCCTTTCCATCTTTTCCTTCCTGCTTGCTGTTACACCTCTCTATCACCTCTTTCTGGCGCTATATGACCTCGCTGTTGCGGCGCCTAATATCAATCAATCAATCAATCCATCCCTATCCATCAAAACCAGCAGCTCATGAGTCTCTTGGAAGGAAACAGGGTGGAAAGGAAAGGGTTTATCGGCACCTCACGTCGTAAAGGTTGGCAAGAAGCTAACCTAATGTTTACGACACGCCCAACCTCTCCTACCCAGACTCTACCTTTCTTTTTCTTTTCTCTCAATTCCTCCCTCCCTCTTCCTTCTTTCTTCTGTTTCTCTTCATCCCTCCCTTTTCCTCCTTTCTTCTCTTTCTCTCCTACCCAGACTCTATCTTTCTTTTTCTTTTCTCTCAATTCCTCCCTCCCTCTTCCTTCTTTCTTCTGTTCCTCTTCCTCCCTCTTTCTTCCTCTCTTTCTATCATTCCTTCTCCCTCTTTTTCCTTCCATCTCTGTTATCTCCCAGTCTCTTTCTCTCATTCCCTCTCTTTCTCTCCTTTCTTCCTCCTTCTCTCCTTTCTTCCTCCTTCTCTCTCTCTCTCTCTCTCTCTCTCTCTCTCTCTCTCTCTCTCTCTCTCTCTCTCTGAATGTGTGTACTCGTATGTATATTATTATGAGCAGTACTTTTTTTCTATAGTGTAAATAAAGAATGACCACGTATAAATTTCTCGTCTCAGGATATATAAGTATTCTACTCTCGGGACACACCACATGCTGTTGGATTTCCTTCACGTATATCAGAGTAAAAAATGAATTATTGTAAGAAACTTTAATTATTGCAACCATAATATTTATTCACGTTCTCAAATAAAATAAAACAAAAAACCCAAAACGCAGTATATGAGGAAATAGGCACAATGTAAACAATATATTTGCAAACCTATAGTGCATGGTGAAGAGTAATGAAGGTACTTGGAAGGTGAATGTGAAAATATAGATGAATGTGAAGGGATGATTTTGTGAAGGATCGTATGCATTAATTAATACACTACCTGCAGTGCTCATTTATAAAACACTACAACCAATGTGTCACGAAGGTTAGTTATTAAATAAAGCGATATATTTATGCGAGGGTAAGTAAGTTGGATTATTTAGATATTCATATATAAGGCAGTGGAAAAGATCAAGACTTATTTTAAAGAGAGTTTGTTCAGGTACAATATAGGGAATGTAATCTTATTTATTTTTTTCAACAATGACACAAGGTTAAAAATGAATAAATCTGGTGCCTGTTATGCATGTTGAGTAGAATTATCCATCGGTTGTAGATACTTAAGTCTGGAGGAAAAGTTCAGGTATGAGGCAATTGGTTGGTTCATGTATAAGGTTCATGTATAAGGCAGGGGGCAGGAGGGAGCCTAATGTTTACCCCCAGAAGAAGCAATTTCCAGGGACCGAGACATTGTGTGAGGCGAGCCGAGTATAGTCCGGGCCGAAATCAACAGTGTGCGGATGTTCATTATGCTGTAAATTGTCGCAATATAAGGCATTACCAATAAAATTATATAAATGCGGTGCCTTGACATACAGCGCGCGATATTTTGGGGTATGACACATCGATTTCGTTACGTCTGGGATGCCAAATGTCACTGTGGTGTGTGTCATTTTAGGTGAGGGAATCATACGTTCAGTACTTGGCACGTAATATAATGTATACACAAAATATCCGTATGTATTCAGGCAAATTATGCGTTGGGGTATACACGCATTAATGTACTTGTGATGGAAGGAAGGTAGGGGAAATGTGTGTGTGTGTGTGTGTGTGTGTGTGTGTGTGTGTGTGTGTGTGTGTGTGTGTAGGAGGCAGGCAGGGAGGGAGGGTACATGAGGTTCTTCGTTCACTATTACTCACACACACTACTTCTTCCCCTTCGAGTCGCATTGGATTGTGTCGAGCCAAATAACTGCGCAGTGACTGGAGATAATATTCTCTATTTTGCAGGTACAATTACACCTAACGCGGATATGATTATGAAGCGTAACTCAGCCCATGAAAACTTGCAAACACAGACGCTGGTCGTAACAGCTGCAATAGAGCCTTAAAAATTCAATGCATTAGTCTGTATACATCACAAGTCCTATTATCATTAGTCAGTTTCTCATTGACTCCAACACAAAATACCTAGTCCAAACTATACACTTAAATCTTAGAATCCAGTTAGCATTAATCTTATATTTTTTATATATATACAACCAATTGTAGATATAGACGATTTTTTTTTTTTTATTCTATTTTTTTTTTTTTTTTTTCTACCGAACATCGTGAATCAAAGGACAAATATGAGGAGCAACAATGGACGGTAATCATTAAGAGCAACAACAAAAGAGCAGAACCTGACACTCGGTATAATAGTGAAGGAAGGTGGGGAATACAGACCCCCTTTCGACCCCCCTCCTCGTTCCCACTGCCCCCTCTTCGACCCCCGACCCTTTCCTCCTTGTCCCCACTCCCCCCATTCACACCGCCCACCCCTCCTCACCCTTTCCTCCTTGTCCCCACTACCCCCCTTCGCCCCCCCCCCACCCCTCCTCCTCGTCCACACTGCCCCTCTTCGCCCCCCGACCCCTTCCTCCTTGTTCCCCCTGCCTCCTTGTCCCCCCTGCCTCCCTTCTCCCCCCTGCCTCCCTTCTCCCCCCTGCCTCCCTTCTCCCCCCTGCCTCCCTTCTCCCCCCTGCCTCCCTTCTCCTTCCTTCTTCTTCTCTCCCATTCCCCTCTCGTCTCCACTGCTGCTCCCCCTCCCACCATTCTTCTCTCCCCCACCTCCTATCCTCCTTCGTCTCCACTTCCTCCCTTCTTCTCTCCCCCTCCACACACACTTGTCTCTCCACCCCTATCCATTACGACGCTATCTCCCCTCCTAGTTATCTTTTTTTCCCTCCACTTCCCCGTCACTCTAACCTCTCGTGTTGTCCTAATCTTTACTTCGTTTTCTTTTACTTCACATTCCGTGTTGAAGGATCTTTTATAACACTTCAGGGCCGTGGAGATATTGTGTTGAGATAAGGGAATGTACCTGCCATACATATAAGGAGGTCGTATACATTGGTAAATTTAGAGTAGAGTGATTCCTCCAAACTAATCCAAAAAAACTGGCTACATTAAATTACTTGACATGTCCCGTTTTATTAGCACAGTTTGGAGGACTCTGTAGCCTCCAGTGTGCCACAAATATATTAATTACCCACTTAAATACTCAAATTCACTCTATTTAATCACATATAGATGAGTTAATTAAGGTTACTTTTTACACATGCGTTTATATTATTAATTTTCTCCATACAACAGTAATTCGTAGGATTTGTCGAAATTAAAGAAATGTCATATCAAAATCAGAATGCAACATGGACACAGGTAGAGTAGAATAATCACTATTAATATAACGTTAATTGTTTATTAAGGGTAGCTACTTACACTGAAATAGGATTGCACATGGCAGTACATTCTTCTCTCGATCCACATGCCTTCTAGTTGACTCTTTTCCTAATCTTGTACAGTGAAAGGGATCTAATTTTTAACAACCTATTCTTAACTACCTAATTCTTAACAACCTATTAAGCTGCGAGAGTCAGTGCAGTGTTAAACAAAATAATACTCAAGAAGGGTTGCGGAATTTCAAACATAAAAACTATACCTATTATCATTATTCGAAGTATTTATATTGTTATTTTGTACCGTAGAAAATCAATAGCTTGCATTAAAGTGTCCCTTTTAACACTTATTTTGAAAGATAGTGATGCTCCGAAAAACAGCACGTAAAGATGATGTGTCTAAACTGTACAGAATATATACGTAACTCATGAGAAGGTAGATTTGTAGAGTGCAAATATGCTTTTAGAAACTCGAGCCGGATAGGTAGTGATGGAGGAGAGACTAACGAAGCGTGTAACTGATAGACGAGAAATTGAAGGTTACAAAATAGGAGCAAGATACATAAAGAAGCCTGGAGAAGATGCTCTTATATCCTACTCTCTTGTAATTGATTATGTATTTAACATTTTCCTTAAACGAGTATCATAATGCAGAACAAGAGCTACATAAGATACGTATCTGCTTTGTCGATCTGTCTTGTACTGGGATACGAAATGTTGTAAGAGTTATTGAATATTTATTTGGATGGGTATCAGGAGTGTTTTTTTTTTTTTGGTTGGTTGGTTGGTTGGTTGGTTAGTTCGTTTGTTTCCTCTGTCTGGTCACTTTTTTTTTTTTTTTAATATATATAATGTTCAATATATGATTAATCAGTTCTAAGAATGTTGAATATCAATATGGTAAGTTCTCTTCTTGGCAGGTTCTCAACACGTCAACATCCAAACCAGTCTGTTATCATTGCAATGGTTTCTCAGCCGTATCCTTGGGTGATGATTATATATCGGGGTGGAACTGATAGACAATGCTGCTCTGAATTTCTCCCGGGGATCATTATGTCTTGCCTGTGGTTTCCTTCTTCATGCAATAGCTCGTTGATGATGATGATAACAGCTGCTCGGTTGAATTCTTATCCTTGTGGGTAAACAGTTCATTCAGTTCCATCATATATTTGTTTTATCTTAAAATCTTCCTGAATGGCTTTTTGGAGAGACATTTACCTCAAGGCATTACATTGCTTCATGTTATCACTCTTACTTCTCAATTGCCCAAAAATACTGTCCGCACTACTCGCAGATGAAGCATAATAATACGTACTTCTAGTCAATTATAATCAGGGTTGATATGGTAGCCAAGAATTGTACCGGTATTGCCAGGAGTAATAACGGAAAGAACATTTACAGATAAGATAGTCTATTTTCAGACACTACAGTGCAGTTGTGTTGTTTTATATGTTGGGAGAAATTACAAGTATGATCACATCTATCACCAGTGTAACAAAGGAAAAATAAAATATACTGTTTCTTATAATATCAGTACACTTATAGAATTATCCATATTTTTGTTTGCTAACCTTCGTCCTCCACCTTAAAGAAACACACAGAAGCTCGAACGGATCATATGCATATCTGTGGTGGTCGTAATGTGCCCAAAGGGGTTGCCAAAAATAGTAGCTGTCAAGATGGATATAGTGACTGTCAACTTGAGCTACCGCGTCCTTGTGTGGTCCTTCTCTCCATGGTACAATTGCTTCCCCAGCCACCTGCTATGGGTAAGGCTACCACGTTTGTTTTAGCTCTTCTCCCTTTACATTCATCATCAAGGCTTATGTTATCTCTGTTGTGCTTTTAAGGGGGTGCGGGAGTAGGGGACAGGCTTGGGGGGGAACTGGGGGGGTGCGGGAATAGGGGGACAGGCTTGGGGTGGGTAGATAGCCTGTCCCCTATTCCCGCACCCCCTTAACCCCCCCCCCCCCAAGCCTGTCCCCCTACTCCCGCACCCCCCGCATCCCCATAAACCCCCCCAAGCCTATCCCCCTATTCCCGCACCCCCTTAAACGCTCCCTGTTTTGTTACTCACTAAATGAATTCCCCTTCATTTGATCAGTTTGTTTAGTTGCAGTGTATATCTATTTTCGCTCTTATGTAGTCTTCATTTTCCTTATTGTAATTTCTATAATTAATATAAGTGTCATATGTCTTTCTTTCACTCCTAACTACCTTCTCTATAAACTATTCTAACTTAAGAGAAGGGAATATAAAAAAGATCCTCTTGTTTTCTGCTTTTTCTTGTCACTTTTCACTTAGTTTGAATCCCTTAATTATCTATATATGCTCATTCTCCTCCTCTAGAATTTTCTTTTGTTACCGTTTCATGTAGAGTATTATTTTTTATGAACTCTCTTGCCCTTCCTCTTTATAGACAGGTGAAGGAAGAACGGAAAAGATAGATTATAAGGAAACGGGAATATAGAGAGACAGAAACGGGAAAAGAGAGATTGAGAGTGAGGGATTGAGAGACGGAAAGAAAGAGACAGAAAAAGGGAGACGGTGAATATGGAAGGGGTACCGAGGAGGAAGGGATGGAAGGTATGATATGACTAAGATGAGGGCGGAGGGGACGATGGGATATGGCAAATAAGGGAAGGAGTGAAGGGGCGGGAAGGGAAAGTTAGCGTGGTGGTGTGTGGAGTAATGGTGGCGAGGCAAGGTTTACCAGGGAGGGTTGGTGAGGGGTCTGCAATAGATAACTAAGATGCATAATGTATAATATAATATTTTCTCGCGTATTTTCGAGCGCGTTCGGAGGAAATTATGAATAATTCCCCGGATAAGCATGAAAAATGAGCATAATTTTTTTCTTGCTCACCCAAACTCACCAACATTTAGTCAAAAAATGGAGAACAATTTTTAGACGTTACATATTTGAGCTATATATATAAAAGCATATTCTACTATATATACAGTATATAATATATATATATATAATACAAACTTCTCATCTATTTTTGCACATAAATATTAAAACATTTATA
>JAWQEG010001207.1:80000-115334 GCA_033782935.1 Petrolisthes cinctipes
CAATTTAGAGGTCGATGGTGTTTGAATTTGTCCATTGTTTCATGCATTTAATTAAGAGTAAACAAACAGCTAACATGGCATTGAATGTTTGATATGGAAGAATGTTAGGACCTTTATTCATTTTCGAAGATCATTTTAATTTCACCTGCAGGTTGAATAATTATTTATTATTTTAGTTACTAAAGTTTTTGTAAATGCTTTTATTTTTTTCATTGGTAATACCAGTTTACCTTAATACATTAGATAATAAGAATTCCTAAACTACAATTAGTATAATCTGGGTTATAGAGGTAAAAAACGTCAATTTGATTATTCAGGATAAAATCGACAAAAGAAAAAAATACAGTATATATTGGTGTTATTCACCAGATAGCATTAGGTATTATATTCTCATTCAGTATTGCTACTTTCTTGCTTTTGATTTGGTAGTAACTTTCATTTATGTCACATTTCTTACCGATCGCATTATTGAGTTATTTGAAATTTTCATATTTTCCGAAATTTTATTGGTAGTCATTCACAATCCACTTTACACCTCCAGCACGCAACAGGAATTCAAGGAAAGACATACTATTGATTGTTTAAGTCACGAAACCGTAATATGTCTCTCATGTGGTATCGTCTTAACTTGAAAATTACCGAAACTACTTCAGGACTGAACTTGGTACCCAGAGAACAACAAATCCCAACTATAACCAGACCTTCACCACTACCCTTAATGTACAGTCTATACCATCATTATTATTATCATCATCTTCCTTATCAATGTTAATCCCTACCTTAACTTTACATTCAACATACCATACTCAACACCAACAACATTCATCATCACCACTACGACCACCACATCCCAATCTTCAACAGACAACCAACACACATTCTCCACTCAATACAACATTCATCCTTCCTCAGCATTAAACACAGCATCCAACATAACCTAAGGGGAAGGGGCGGGAGGCTGGAGTGGTTACCCCTTCTGCCGCCCATAATTTAACCCATCCGCCCCCCACGCCCTGCCCGTAAAACAGCCCATTCTCCTCTCGTAAGTCAGCCTCTTCCTCGCTCGTAACTTGAATCATTCCTCGACATCAGGGTAAGTCGGGTACTTGTCTGCCCTAAACTGATCATTCCTGGCTCGTCAGCAGATCATATTTCTGGTCTATAAAGCTAACCACTAACAGCCCATAATTGTGTGGGTTTCTCTCCAGGAAATAATTAACTTCCACTTCTTTTACTTAATAGTTCATTACTTTGACGTGAATTGTTTGTAATACATACCATCCTAAGTTACACACGCACACACACGGATACAATAGATCCGTGGATGGATAGATAGACAGACAAATATGATCGTGAGAAAAACATCATAAGAATTTTCCACTTCCATTTGGAAAATAGTCAGTCCTCTCTGGCAAGGCCACCAAGAAGGTATCTCATAACTCATTGACAGACTTAGGCTATTTGTCACACGCTAAATATCCTTCTTGTAAAACGACTCATCTCCCCAGTCGTTAAGAGTCTATTTCGCGCTCGTAAATTCCCCATACACCAGTCTGTGGCCAAAAGATGGTAACCTTCGCACCCATAAGTAGTCCATTCTCGGGTCGTAAAGTGCCATCCCCCTCTCGTAAAAGAACCCATTTCGCACCCGTAAATAATCATTCATTTGTTGGTTACCTCATTCCCCTGTTCATAAACCTGTCCAAACACAGACTCGATACGTTGTACTCTTACTTATTCATTGTTCGCCCCACCTAATTTCTATCATCACTCTGCCCCGCCCACCTCTTTGCCTACACATCCTCCATCACTTTGTTCATAGTATCCTTCTTCACTCAACCCATTATTTTCCCCTCAATATCCAACCCACATGTCCAGTTGTTTCACCTTATCGCAGACGTATACCAGACTGTCCTGGTTTCAAACTTAACCAACCCGCAAGCTCTCAAACCCACACGTCCGCCCGCCCGCCCGCAATCCCGACCCTACTGTCCCACAAACCCAACCCCTTTGCAATGACCGCCCCGCTGCTGCCGACCCACAGACCATTTGTATTCGACGTCTGATGGTGTACTATATCTTTTCATGTCAGTATCGATTTTTTGGCACTGGCACTGTACAATATTCTGACCAACTATTATAGACGGCTACTCGGCCAGAGAATAACTGCAGAAGATACATATGAGTTAAAATGCATAACGATATTTTATGGTATTGTGCGATCATATTATACATGGGTCTTTACCTGGCAGTGCTGTCAACTATTTTGCTTCATGACTAACATAAGATTATTATAATTATCTAACTATGGACAACTCATTGCCTGTCAGAGGAATAACTGTTGATGTAATTAACTATCGATTCGGCCGCTAAATGTCTCCCTAATTATTCTGGCAGTGTCCCCCGTCCGTCTGGCAAATGGCCCCTGTTCATTTCCAGGGAACATGTTCGTAATGACTCCGAATATCAACGCGAATGAAAGGGTAATTACGCCGTTTTTCACCTTTTGACACTTAAAATTTAGACATAACAGTTTTTTCATCATGGCATTATTTTATTATTTTATAGATGGAGTCGTTGATATATATATGGACAAATAATGAAAACTCACTTGTCTTCTAATAATTTCGGCAACATTACTGCAGAAAAAATATATATGAATAAAATACAAGACGATTTAACTCCAGTACTGTATAATATAGGCTACCATTTTGAGATGTACTGTACACGAACTCGAGGAAAATTGCAAGACAGTTACATTATTCGGGCAAGATATTATCGGAAAATATCAAGAGATAATAAAGGGAACATTGGAAATAAACTTTATATATTCACAAGATTTATTCGGGTACCGTTTAACACAAGGCATAAATAAAAGTCAGTGTTCATATATCCATGATTTTTATTTTCTCGTTTGCATTCAGATAGTTTCCAAATTTCGTTCACGTTTAGTGCAATACTGCAATTCGGGTTATTAGTTATTAAATCAACACAAATTAGGTACAAAATGTTACTCCTCATTTTTCTGTTGATAAAAAAACAGATGAATAGTCCCATAGCACATCCAGCTGTTGTTTTTGTTTTTGTTTTGGGTGTTGTTGCTTTGTTGATGTTGTTGTTGTTGATGATGATGTTGTAGCTGGTGTTGTAGTTGTTGATGTTGTTGTAGTTGTTATTGATTTTGGTGTTGGTGTTGTCGTTGTTCATGCTGTTGATGTTGTTGGAGTTGTTGTAGTTGCTGTTGATGATGGTGTTGTTGTTGTTGTAGTTGGTGTTGATGATGGTGTTGTTGTTGTTGTTGTTGTTCTAGGGGCGACATCTTGACCCACCACTGCTAACACATTATCCAATCACCATATAGGCCAGCTTCATCATCACATTATTCCACAGTATTCTTTACGTAAACATCGTCCCATCTTTCCATTCACCAACCACCAGCACACGTATAGCTACTTCATCCACCAACTGAGGGAAATTTCTGTACCAAACTATTTTATATAATCAGGATACAATGATTTGCACTATTTTGTTCCCCTTCCCAAGTTGCATCGTGCTTAAGGTGGTAATTCTTTTTTGGTACATTGGAGTGCCTTAATTCCTACAAAGTATGCTAGGAAACAGGACCAGAAGAGCAAAAGTAATGGCGTTCTGTTGCTTGGAATAGTTTGGAGGATTCAGTTGCTCCAGATTTACCAACACAAAACTTCCCCCTTAAGTATGCTCAGTCTCTCCCACCACTAATGCGACCAACTTTACCGTAATATTCTCCATTGTGTCTATCCGTCCTGAGCCTCAGCTGCGTCCAGGCCATCAAAGACACATTAGTGCTGACGTTTCGGAGTGTGAAGAGGGGGTGAGGGGCGTTGGTGTGTGTGTGTGTGTGTGTGTGTGTGAGGAGGGGGGGAGGAGAACGAGAGGGATACAGATTCCTCCTGGTGTTTGAGAAGAAGGGGTAAGGGAAGGAAGGAGTGCTGATATGTGAGGTCTGGGAAGGAAGAGGAAGCCAAAACTCGCTGGACAAACATAATTATACATACACACCTGAAACTTTTTTTTATATTCATATACTTTTTTTTTTTTTTATTAATGTGCTTTCGAGGTCCTACACAAGTACAAGGAGGACCAATTTCACTAAAATATGAGTTTTGTGTTTCTGTGACTCAAAATTTTCTACAATAATGCGTCTACATCTAAGTTCTTTATCTCTTCTGCTACAAATGCAAGGAACCAATAATTTAACTGCCAATCTTCAAGATAATCTAGAGAACAGTTGAAATTCGTGTTAACTGACTACGAATGATAGTATCTCCGACTGTCTCTCTAAATATTTCTGGAGATTGATTTTATGATTGGCAGTTTAATTACTTGTAAGTATCGTGGCGTGTATATCTGTTATCTGTCTATCTATGTCTCTCTGTCTGTCTGTATGTATTTATCTATGTATTTATCTATGTATGTATTTAAGCTGGTGTGTATGCATGTATGTTTTATGTATGTGTTTGTATGTATGTATGTAAATATGTATGTGTTTGTATGTATGTAAATATGTATGTGTTTGTATGTATGTATGTAAATATGTAGAGGAGGGAGGGAGAGGACGCGGCTGTCAGGTGTGGGTTGGTCCTGTGATGTCCTTTGGGGGGTTGTAGTGAGTGTAGTTGCAGCTGTGGTACTGGGGATAGAAGAGGCTTAATTATTGTTGTTGGTGTTGGTGGGGTGTTTGTCGTGGTGATACAGGGATAATCTATTTTTTATCATTATTGTTTATCTATTATTTATTTCTTATTGGGGAATATGTAATGGCTCCTTCATGCATTTTTGTTTTTTTATTTATTTATTTTCGGTGAATGTAATGTAATAGAAGGTGGTGTTGTCAGTGGGGTGTTTTTAGTGGTGTTGTCAATGAGGTGGTGTTATCTTTGAGGTGGTGTTGTCAGCATGGTGTCATTACGTTCCATGTGTTGACAGGTAAGTGTTGTTGTCAGGAAGTGCTTCCCGCAGTGTAAACATAATTAAAATAATGTTGTTTTGACTGTTATGGGAATGTTGACAAAATATATGCCAGTGTCTGGAAGTTATTGTTAAACATTCTTAGATGATATTTGTAGATAAGTATTCATCAGGTTTAATTGTTTGTAGATATCGTTTCCTGATGAGATGTTGATGTAATTGGTTGTAGATAGTGTCCCCATTAACATTGCGTAACAGATGATAAAGGTCTTACTTTAGTATTATGGCTTAAAGTAAACTGGGGGGAAAAAGACTGTGCAATTTCAGTTCTAGTTTAAGCATATACCACTAAATGCTGTGTATATACATGTTTTGATTAGACACTATTGTCACATCACACAAATCACATTATTTGCATTCCATCTATAAAAATTGTTGAATGTAAAGGTTGCTGCAAGTAAAAGATGCTAAATGAAGAATTTGTTTCATGAAAAAGATGGTGCATATAGATAATGTTGCTCATAGGCGTTGCATGTAGAGCGTGTTGCATACAGACCGCGTTGCATGTGTTTTCATCAAGGTGAGGTTTGGGCCGCGTGCCGGGAGAGGAGTGAAGGCCCCTGTCGTCTTGTTCTTTCAGCCCGCCTAGCCAAGCCAAGCCAAGCCAAGATTCTTCCAGCCCTCTCACCTCCCTCACCTCCCTAGCCATGCAACCTCAGACCAATCCAGTCAGGCCAGTCAGGTCCAGCCCGTCCTCCACCCAGACCCACCCAAGTCCTGGCGTAGGAACATGTAGTACAGTGAGCGTCAATAGTTGTCTCCTCTTCTGTCTAGCCTCGTCTTCCTTTCCCAGTCTTTACTTCCCTTCCCCGCCCATGTAAACTCCTTAGCCCCCCTCCGTCCCCTCCTGACTTCAGTTCTTTTCTCCCTCCTCTATTTTCCCTCCCCGACCAAAGTAACACACATGTTACTTTGCTCCCGAAGCGTCTGTATGCCTAATATAAGTCAGCCTCCATCAGGGGCTATCAGGAGACTAAAATAAAAAGCCTCACCGTGGTTGGTCGGCCGTGCCCCGTGGTGAGGACTATTATTCTCCTCTGTACCCCGCTGCTACGCTACCCAACACAAGCCACGGGAACACTGCCTTGTGCTTGTGAGATGACAGCTTGCGATATCCTGGCGACTTCAAGCTGAAATTTATTCTTCATATGCCAGCGAGAACAGAGTCGTAAAGCAGTCAACTCCGCCACTCTCCACCGACTTGCTTGATATGTGATAGCCCTTGATACCTTGCAGGAGACTTGAGGTTATATTTATACTGGACTTTATACTACCCTTTTCCATCATGGTAGAGTCCGTAAGAAGTCATCCAGGCCAGGCCAGTCTCCATTTAGGTCCTTCATCACGTCGGGAACTCACTACGGATGTCTGAGTCTTTAAATCTATTTCTTACATCTTTTAATAAGCCTTCATCTGATCATATTATTCACCATTAGAGACCCATGATGTTGCGCAAACAACTAATGTCCCAAACTTTGTTTAGAAAAATATTTTTTTATCACAGATTAGAGGAATTAGGAAATGCCAATTTCTCCAACACTAAAAGTCCCCCAAGAAAAACATTGTTGATGAAGTCAGGGAAATAATACACAATAATAATTATCTGGGTAGTGCAACGCGTCTGTATGTTGGCTGATATTGTCTCTCTATAACATCTTGCCACATGCAATTAAGTGTATATAGGATTAACAATAAGAATGAAAGGTCCTATTCATGTGCATGACAGAAGATAAGAAAAAAGTAGTTGGTATTGCCATTAGCTATTAGCACTTGTATTCAAACACAGACACCTTGAACAATAAAAAAAAAAATCAAATTGCTGTAAGGCAACATTCTAATGTCGGGAGAACTGCTTATAATTCACTGTCTAGGTTATGAATACAGGTTTCACCTCCTGGTTATCCTTGTTTCCTCTCCCTGCTGTCATCATCTCTATCCTTCCACTAATCAATGATCTTTCATACCTTTCTTCTAAACCACCTGTCCTCCTTTCCTAGAATCCAACAGCAGCATGTGTATTGGGGAACTTGCTGATGAAAACATGTGATATTTCAGCTGCTTATACTGTACTTGCTGTGAGGCCGTTTGATTGCCCCTAGAGTCATTAGATACCGTACACCAGGTGACAGATAAATGTTTACGGTGTTGGGGCCAAGTTGCTGGTCCCATTATCCGTGAGAGATGTGGATAAAGGAGGAGACATCACACTTGGTATTTTATTGTTACTAGAGTTTAAAAGCTTACCAGACTATATAGTGTGTCCATGGTACCTACTCGGCATGGGTAATAAGACTTTTTGAGATAATTACTTGTCCTTGTAACTCCCTGTAACTCTCTTACCATCACTCCATTTAATAGTTTCACCTTGGTATACAGAACAGGTTCACATAATTATTAATTCCTCCTTCTTCATCCACGGACCCCATCCAACCCCACCCTCTATCCACCCTACACCCACTCTCACACTCACTCTCACACCCACTCCCACACCCACTCCCACACCCACACCCACTCCCACACCCACTCCCACACCTACTCCCACACTCACTCCTACACCCACTCTCACACCCACTCCCACTCCCACACCCACTCCCACCATAACCCGGATATATTCAGTATCTCCAAATTAGATACATCAATGCGATACAAACAAACTGACTAAAAGAAAAAAAAAAGTCGTGCATGGATAAAGAGACAGACATAATTATATAGATTTACAGACAGAAAAAGCAAGACCAAAGCCACCCATGCCAAGGTCACGTCTCCACAGGGTTGCCGTTTTTTACATCTGGACCCTCAATCCTTTACACACACACACACACACACACACACACACACAAAACCCAAAGAGTCTTTTCCTGGCGCCATAAAAAGGTTGTCACTGTGTGTGTGTTTTTTTTTTTTTTAGGTTCTGTTGTGGGTATCTGGTTCTGTTGTGGGTATCTGGTTCTGTTGTGGGTCTCGTGTTCTGTTGTTGTGGATCTCTGGTTCTGTTGTGGTTCTCGTGTTCTGTCGTGGGTCTCTGGTTCTGTCGTGGGTCTGAGATTCTGTCGTGGGTCTGAGGTTCTGTTGTGGGTCTCAGGTTCTGTTGTTGTGGGTCTCGTGTTCTGTTGTTGTGGGTCTCTGTTTCTGTTGTGTTGTGGGTCTCTGGTTCTGTTGTGTTGTGGGTCTCTGGTTCTGTTGGGTACCTTCATATCTCTGGGCTCTCCTCCTCCTCCTCCTCCTTCTTCTCCTACGTCTTCAAGTGGTTCGTCCGGCCACTTTATTACCGTCCATGATGCTGTGTTCATTTTCTCTGCTTGCCTGCTTGCTTGTTGTTTTTGCCTGCTTGTGATTTATTTACCTTGATCGTCGTGTTATTTCTGTTTAGCTTTTAATATACTCCTTGTTCCTTATAATATGTTTGATCCTTTGCCTGGCTGGGGTATATTTATTTTGTTTCATCTTCGTGTTATTTCTTCAAGCTTTTAATATTTCTTGTTCATTTTTCTTAGTGCTTTGTAATGTTGAGTTTTGTTCATGCGAGAAAATTGAGAGTTATGTATTCATTGAGTTCATTTCTAAGGGGGTTTTATTATTCTACTTTTCACTACCTGAATGTTACTATATCTATTTTGTATGCCTACATGTACAGTACTTCATTTGTCCTGTTAGTGCTCGTCGCTCCTTATTGCTTTTACCATTATTTATTGGTTATTATGAAATGGTGGATAATTTTGGCAATTATATTTCCGTGTAGATTATTCAACGGAAAATACATTATCAGCGATGAATATTATGATGTGTAATGGAATAGATCAATCCTCCAAAATACTCAAGTCATACGAAAATACTGTGGTTACATGAGTATTGTACTAACTGCTCTCATACCACACGAGTTGTCAAGGTACAACATAATCACTTTCAATACGTGAATAAACTGGATTGTAAACATGACAAGAATGAATGAATACATGAGCAGTTAATCGAGGCACCTGTATAAGTTTTGCAAAAGTGTGGGTATTTCCTTTTATCTTTGACAACTTAAACAGGTTTTCTTATATCTACTTCTCTGATATCAACACTTTCCATTTACTTTTATATATATAATAATGTCGATAATATTTTTCTTCTTTGCTAGGATATCATTATGTATTTTAGCGTCGTTTATGTTTAGCAGAGATAATAGTAAGGTTCTGTACAAATTCGACATTCTTCAGTATTCAAATTTATATGCACGGCAAATATAATATGTTATTTAGATTACATTGAGATGATGGAGCAATCACTATCAGCAAGGAATTACATGTGTGTGTGTGTGTGTGTGTGTGTGTGTGTGTACCTGGGAAGATTTCTTTGCTTATAGCCCCTCCTACATCCTTCCCTATCCACCCCATCCTCCCTCCTCAGCGTATCCCACTCCCCCTAAAATATCCCAGACGCTTCCTATCCTAACCCATCCCCTTCCTATCCTCTCCTAATTCCTTCCTTCTTCCCATCCCCTCCCCTCCCCTCCCCATTCTCTCACAGACCCTGTACTTTTTCTATCCCTCTGGTTCCATTCCCGTTAGCCGCGGTGGTCACCCTTCCTTCCCTTCCTCACTTCACCACCTTCTCTCCTTCTCTTCGCTTGGATAATTTGCTCTTTATTTATTTTCGTTGTTCTCTCCTTCCCTTCCTCACTTTATCTTCCTCTCTCCTTCTCTTCTCTAGGATAATTCACTCCTTATTTATTTTCGTTGTTGTCTCGTTTATCTATCACTTCCCTCACCTTTCTTTTCTAGTTACTCGCCACTACTTTGTTTCCCAAGCAAAGCACAAAATCGTTAACTCAAACTGAATAAACACTATATATATATTATTATGCAAGAAGAAAATATAAACCACTTTTCTATACCTTAAGTCTTTTTCCACTTCCCTTTTCTCCTATCTTTACTGTTCTTCGTCTTTTTCATTACCACATCTTCTATTTTATCGTTATCTTTTCTCCTCCTCTCCTCCCTGCGTTTCTACTTTATACCTTTCGTCTTTGCAGGTTTTTGTACAACAGGACCCTCTCTTGTGTCATTTCACCAGTCACACACATTTCCTCCCCTATATACCTCTTGCTTACCCAGAGTCCATACGGTTAATCCCTTTACATACCTACCTTAAAACACCCTCACCAACTCCTTGTCCTCTGCATTTCTTCTCCCTGTTATTTCCTTTCCCCTTCTTCCTCTTCTCTTCTGCATCTCTTCTTCCCTGGTATTCCCTCTCCCCTTCCTTCTCTTCTCTTTTACATCTCTTCTAACCTGGTATCCCCCCCTCTCTCCCCTTCATTTTCTCTTCTGCATTTCTTCTCCCTGTTATTTCCTTTCCCCTTCCTTCTCTTCTCTTCTGCATCTCTTCTTCCCTGGTATTCCCTCTCGCCTTCCTTCTCTTCTCTTTTACATCTCTTCTAACCTGGTATTCCCTCTCCCCTTCCTTCTCTTCTCTTCTGCATCTCTTCTTCCCTGGTCCTCCCTCTCCCCTTCATCTTCTCTTCTCTTTTGCATCTCTTCTTCCCTGGTCTTCCCTCTCGCCTTCCTTCTCTTCTCTTCTGCATCTCTTCTTCCTAGCTGGTCTTCCCTCTCCCCTTCATCTTCTCTTCTCTTCTCTTTTGCATCTCTTCTTCCCTAGTATTCCCTCTCACCTTCCTCCTCCTCTCTTCTGCATATCCTCTTCCTTGTATTTCATTTCGTTTTCCTTCCCTCTTCACTGTATCCACTTCTATACTCCCCAGCCATGTACCCTGCCCTGCCCTCCCCCTCCCTGTCATCTCCCTGTCACTTCTCTCCCCTTCAGCTCATGTTCCTTGTCACCTCCTTTATTCCATCACCACCCGCCAAGAGGGGCAAGGGTTTTATTGCCGTTTATTGCACTTTATTGCCACTTAAATTGTTCTGCGCCAGAGTTCTGTATGTTTCTAAATGTAGAACAAAAAACGACTGAAAGGAAACTTGGGTGTTCCTCCCATTAGTCCTGATGTAGTGTAAAGATTAAATAAAAACTATATATAGTAGAATCAGTACTAAACAAAAACAAAATAATTACCACATTAACTAATCCATTTAATATAACTACAATAAATATCATTGTAAAAAAAAAAAAAAAAAAATCAGAAAGTTGGAGCAGGCTACCTATCTCCTTCTTCCAGTATCCAAAATTACCTCTCGTTTGTCCACCAACCCTACCAACGACCTCCTACCTTCTTCCCCTACTCACTATTCCCCGCTGGCCTTATCCCCTATCCCTGTTTGCCTTCCTACCTGCACAATGCTCAGCCACTGTTTGCTTGCTTGCTTGCTTGCTTCCACTTAGTAGGCCCAGCATCCCACTGACCACACACACACCATTAACCCTCAACCCACGTCTTAATTTGCCTCTGACTCACCCTCTGCCTTATTCATTTTATCATTAATACTTTCCTGCTTTTATTTTTTATGTGTGTCTCTTTCCCACATTCATTATTTAGTCAAACATTGATATTTTTCGCCCTCACATCTGCAAACATATTAACTTTTTCAAACCTGTGAACTCGATAGTGTTTTCCCCCCTGTCTGTTTGTAAATATCCATGTGAATATGAATTTTAATCACCATATGTAGAGGAAATTAAAATTATTATACAGCCTCTAAATACATTGCATAATAAGTGTTCTGTCCCCAAAAGAAAATTAAAACTACATAATTATGTTTATAGGCTTCATAATGGGTTGCAGCCTAATTATATTTCCACTTGTATTAATTATGTATATCTAAAAGAACTATGTAATGTATCCTAATATTCTTGTCTTATATACATTTTTTGTATGCCATTGATTTTACAACATTTTCAATTTCGCTTGTAACATCATTCTATTTTATTTTTATTTTTCATTTTCAAGTGTTGTTGCTGTTCTTCTTTTGTGTCATTCCTTCCGCCACATAAATTTCCCTCCCTGCTCCATCGCCTCTCACCTGCCTCCCGTTACTTCCTCACCTGCTGCCCCTCCGTCTCCTGGGCCTCTGAAATTTCCGTGCCTAATTTTCACCTTCCTTTCACTCACGCCACTTCCCAAACCCTTCATAGATTTCTTTGTTACCCGTATCTCTCTCTCTCTCTCTCTCTCTCTCTCTCTCTCTCTCTCTCTCTCATTTGATAAGCAATATTATCGAGTTTTTATGTCAGTGGAAGTTATTTTTGCAATGAAGAGGGACTTTTGAATCGATAAATCGTGTAGGAGTTCCTTTTGACTGTTCACTAAGTCTCTATACCTTATATACAAGTCAGCCTTCATTAGCCTTTTCACTGAAAAAAAAAACATACTTTTTCTGGATGCCGGAAATTGTGGCATTCAACGCATCGACTAACTTTGGTAATGAACAGGTTATGAATGGTACATAGGAGCAGATTATTAACTAATTTCATGTTTGGATCAACAATTTTCAATTTCCTCACTGGAAAACTGTCTTCCTATTTTTCGTTCAAGGAGTAAATATTAATTCTCATCTGAGCGTAAAATTGCCAAAGGAAGCAGCGATCCCTAGTGGTGTGAGGGAGGAGGGAGGGGGGGAGGTTGAAGGAGGAGGGGGGGGGGGCAGGAAGGAAACTTTCACTGGTAGATGTTCGAACTGAATTTATACCTTTGATGTTCGCCTTCCCTAGTATTTGACAAAACACCGAATCTGTGTTTTCATCCTGGCCGAAGAGTGAAAGTTAAGAGTCAGGAATGCAAAGCCAAAGATCCCTCTCGCCCTCCAAGAAAAGGCTTAGTATTCCCATCGCTGAGCACGACGGCAATTGCTATTAGATGTCGAAGGGAATATTGTCAAGATGGGTCGGGTGCTCGCCACCTTTTGGCCGGACGTGTTCTTAGATTGGAGACAGGCGAAGGTGGTCTTTGAGGAGTCTGCCAGTCATTTCCGTGCAATTTTCTGGATCTGAGTTTGATTTCCAAGGAACGGAATACAGGCACCCACTGCAGACAGGTAGCTAGCTAGCCAGTCAGTCGTAATTTGATGTACAGATATTTTAACATACAATTAAAGATGAAAATAATTGATTAAACAAAATTTAACCAAAATATATTAGAACATTTTGGGAGATATACGAGATAATAGGATTAAGAAATTGGATGAATAATTGATTGACGGACATAAGTGAAAATATGCATACACAAACAGGCAGACAGAATAAAATGAAAAATAATTTGTTTTAACTGTTATCTCCCCAATCAAGGTTGAGTGTAGACAACCTAACATTTAAAGTGATGGAGTGAGAATGAGGGGAATGTGAAGTGAGAATGAGGAAGGGGTGTGTGTGTGAGAGAGAGGGGATGCGTGAGTGTATGAGGGGGAGTTAAGTATTGCTAAATGAGGATAAATGGTTTGGTGTTGAGATAAGAAGATGGAGCTGATGTTGCGTTAAGATTAAAGTTGCCTGTTGATCTTTGATATGCAGAAATAGTATTTAGAAATACTGTGTCAGGTGAAATGGGAAAGGATATAAAATGGAGGATACTGTTTTGTTCTTCAGCGCTCATTGGATCTTCATTAAAAATTTGTGCTTATAGCGAAACTATTTTAAAGGGTGTTAATGAACAAGAGGAGGTAACCCGCTTCTTTCTTTGTGAGACAATGAAGTCTGAGGAGCTCTAAGTGAAAGAGGCGCCGAGTGAATTAAAACCGGGTGGCTGGATTAGTAAGAGAGAATAAAGAGAGAATTATCCCATCAAGCAAAGCATTTTAACAATATGACAAGATTAAGTTGGCCTAGTACAAATAGAACCTACATTTTGACGGCTTGAAGATAAAGGCTTACGTAACAGACAGCCATTGGCTCTCAAACTCAACCTCAGCATGTTGACAGGGCTCAGCTTATCAATATATAGAACAAATATAAAAGGTGCCTTTCAAATTCTAAGCCTGTCAGGTCAGCAATAGCTTCGCTGATGTTCTTTTGAGTGTCCAAATGTTCTTGCAAACAAAGAGTAAAGTGAAAAGTCAAAAGGGAATCCCTCCCCTTTTGTTCATCACAAAAGAGAGGATAAAAGTTCGGACAGATATAAATACCAAACTCCACTTTACTAAACATTAAGTCATTGTAACTTCATCAGAAATCCAGTCTGTAACATTGAAAATAGAAGTCCGAGCTTAATCAAATTTACTGCCCAAGCTACACCAATAACCTTGAGTTCTGTGTTGCTCTAAAGGAAGGTTGGACGCCCCTGAGGACCACACACCACGCTGCTCCACATTAACATTCCATCAGTGTAGGGCTCAGTATGCTGGCGCGACCCTGTCTGCATTTCTGAGGATCTTGAACAGGACCTCTCAGGAGTGTAGAAGCGTGGGCGTGTGAGCTTTACTTTTGAATGATTGTACTGGTATCTTATCATTGCTGTTTGTTTAAGGTGGTAATTCTTTTTTGTTACATTGGAGTGTCTTGATTCCTCCATAGTATGCCAGGAAACAAGACCAGATGAGCAAAAATAATGGTGTTCTGTTGCATGGAATAGTTTGGAGGATTCAGTTACTCCAAATTTACCAACACCGAATTTCCTCCTTAAGGTCCATGTGAGAGCAAGCTACCATATTCTCAAGTATAATTAGCAAGCTGAGTGTTGATTTAATTGGCACTTATTAAAGACACCTGTTTTTCTTAATTATTTCACCGATCGATAAATGCATAACTATATTTGCATCCAAGGAAACATTTCACTCCACTTTCTTACTTGTTTCATACTATTATCCACCCAACTAAACATGACCATCCATGTTTTACACACACAACCACACACACACACACACACACACACACACACACATACACAGACGACGGGAAACCCATTCTATAATTCTCAGTTCGAACCCAAGTGACAGGTGAGGTATTTTCGTGAGCAGAAGATAGATAAGGATATAGGAAGCATTTAGCTGGGTCCTGCCTCTCCTCTCCTTTCTCTCGCTCTCGTTCTCTCTCCCCTTCTTCCCTCGGGCCAAGGTTTCCCGCTAAACTTACGGTTATGAAGTCATTATTCGGAAAATACTGAACGGCACTTTTTAAAAAATAGCATCTTTAGAATGTCGTAAGCTCGTAAAAGTGAAGTAGTTTAAAAAGAAGATAATGCAAGTTCCCATTACACCGCGAAGAAAACACACTTCATTTTTACCTACGGGTTTGTTGGTCCAACGTAAGAGAAATGAAGCTCCCCCTACACCCAACACGACCAAAACAACCCCAACACACCCAACCAGTCGTAGCTACACCTTTCCACGGTTGGTTGGCTATACACCCGACCGACTAGACAGACCAGATCGGAATAGATCAGACAGAATCACGCCACCTGACCTGGTCCACTGGTGAACCCTATATAACCAATCTCTGCAGAACACTACATAACTCTTTATTTGACAGAGAAAAGGAGGAGTCTCTAAACTATGCGAAATGGATACACCCTTAAATCTACATGGGATCTATCTAGTACATTTAGGGAGTTTGAATATGTTACCAATGCTTCAGCAGGGAGCGGTGACCCCTTAAGAGTACAATTACGCTATACAGAAATTTTGTTACACTATTTTCGCTTTGTTAATCGTTGACGACAATAATCCTCAAAGCTTGTTCACATTCAGGAGTATTATATTAGGTTTATCTATAAGCATTAAAAACATAACACTGATTAGGATTACACTGTTGACAACGAGACATTAAATCAAATAAAAATTATAATTTATCTATTATGAGCCTGAAGAAGACTTCAATATAAATACCTTGCAAGGCAAAAATTAGTTGAATAGATATTAACGGAGCGACATAAATTTATCAAGATATAGAACAAAGATATTATTAAAAGAACAATAATACTAGATAACTATAAATAAAAGGATAAATAACTAAACGAAGAAAAAGTTGCCTATAAATGACCCAGCAGGTGCCTTCAAAGATTCTTTAAGTAGTTACAATCATATGTATATAGAATCTTTATAGCATGCATTCATAGATCACAACAGCAGGAAGTATTTAGAAAAGAGAACAAAAGGTGTCGTAGTTGTATCTACACTGACAACAAAAGCTACGTTTAAGGAGAGTAGCACGTGCCAGTGTTTACAAATATCTCTCAGCAGGCCAGTTTCTGTCTCCTAGAGTGACAGGAGAACGAGGCGTTGTATCCTTTTCCTTTCCTGTCTCCCTTTCCCCCTCCTCCCTCGATCCCCTCTCTTTCCCCCGTCACCCTAGTCCCTCCCCCGACCCTTCTTCCCCCTCTGTTTCTCTCCCAACAGCCACTTTCACCCCCTTAGCGTCAAATAACCACTCTCCCTCCCTTCCCGCCTCTCCTTTACACTTTGGAATCCTCTCTCTCTCTCTCTCTCTCTCTCTCTCTCTCTCTCTCTCTCTCTCTCTCTCTGATCCAACATCACTAACTTCTTTTTAGTGCAATAATCACAACTTTTTCTCGCTTTGTTTTGTTAAGGTTAACTTCAGATGTTCTTTTCTGAGTGCTGTCAACACGGAAGAGAAAAATCTAAAAAAATATATTACAATATAACCATTTATTATAATTTACAGAGGTACAGAAATGTCTTAAAAACTTCTTTTACATTGAAGTATCTGCTCATGCTGCTATTTAATTGTATGTGACGATTTCATTTTCACACAGGAATATTATTAACTGAAACAGGCAACTACAGATATTAGTAACTCTGAATTTGGGCTGGGAAATATTTCATCTATGGAGACATAATACTAAACCTTTGTTGTTAATAGTAATTTTATTCACACAGTATGGACACAGTGCTCATATCAACAGCCATTGCAGTATTGTATTTAAACGCTTTGCAAATGTCAAGCATAATATTTTAATATATTGTTTTAATATAATATAGCACAGCTTTCTGTTGATCTTTGCATCCAACATTAATTTTTAAAAACTGTGTCTTGTAGTAGACTACTTTTCTTTGCTGTAATATTTATTTATTAATTCCTGTATCTTTTCCACTTCTTACATTGTTATAACCTTATAATTATATCCGGAATTGATACAGTATCGACTGTTTTTTCCAACATTCTTTTTAATATTTTTGCTCTTGGGAAGCTATTATTTTGATAATAATATATTATTAATATATTATTATAGTATTAATATTTATATTATATTATCCCTAAATGGTTGTAAGTACTTTTTGTCGTTTAAACCTGTAGGAGAATATTATATATATAAAATTATTATTCCAATATATATCGGCAAAATATTCTCTAAGAAAAATCAACTTTCTGTGTCTCAAAATTTTTTCTCCAACACACTGTAGCATTACATCGTTTTAATGAAGTATTTATCCATTTATTTGTTACTTAATACATTTATAGTCAGCATTTTCATTACGCTTATCAATAGTATTATCATTCCTATTCGTTCTGGCATAATTATATTCCTATTTACATCACATGAAAGTTACCATTTACTGCTGATAACATTTTCATAATTATAACCACTAAGATTGTCCTCAGTATTGGTGCCGTTAAGGGGACAGTAGTATACTTTGAGAAGAGGAGCGCCTTGGTTCCTCCAAAGTATACCAGGAAACAGGACCAGATTAACAAAAATAATGTTGGCCTGTTGCTAAAAAATAGTTTGGATGAATCAGGTGTTCCTATATACCCAAAGTGTACTAACCATTAACGCCAGCCATATTTTTAGTGGTGCGCTCCCCGTTAGATTCTGCCGTGTGTTTTGACCCTGAGCGGCACAGCGACGAGGGGCCCGCCGCTAGCCTATACCGGTACCACACGACGCTAGGCCACGCTCTATTTCTACATCCTTATTATAACAACACCTTTTCTCTCCTTACTTATACCACACACCCTTGGATGCTACACCCATATACGACCCTATACTGCCTTTACGAATACCACACCTTTTCTCTCCTTACTTATACCACACTCTATTTCTACACCCTTATTATACCACACCCTTTCTTTCCTTACTTATACCACACCCCTTCTTTCCTTACTTATACCACACTTTATTTTACACCCTTATACCACACCCTTTCTCTCCTTACTTATACCACACACCCTTGGATGCTACACCCATATACTACACTTTACAGCCTTTACTAATACCACACCCTTACAGCCTTTACTAATACCACACCCTTACAGCCTTTACTAATACCACATCCTTTACTTTAAGGAATTCTTATCTCTATTCTGTTCCCAATTTATATTCATCATTCAGACTAATATTTTAAAGATTACTTACAGATTATTGAGATAAATTCCTTATTTTATTTACCTTTCCCTGGTGTAAAACTCAAGTATTTCATGTTTTCTCTCTCTCTCTCTCTCCTCTCTCTCTCTCTCTCTCTCTCTCTCTCTCTCTCTCTCTCTCTCTCTCTCTCTCTCTCTCTCTCTCTCTCTCTCTCTCTCTCTCTCTCTCTCTCTCTCTCTCTCTCTCTCTCTCTCTCTCTCTCTCTCTCTCTCTCTCTCTCTTGTACGTATATATAGAGTGAGTAATATAATCTTTCCTTGATTAGTCATATACAAGTGATCATAATTAGTCAGGTATGTATACTTTCTGCTCACTCTGTATTTTCTTATCTCATACATACACCTTTGGCTATTTCCTGCTGTCTGAATTTCCTGTTTATTTTCCATCCATTTCCTTAGTAGCTTAATAATATAGTCCCTTCTTAGGCTGAGCTTGTCATTGTATTAATCTTCGTCCTTAATTAATGCCTTATTTTTTTTAGGATGTGTTTGACATTATATTCAACTTCCTCTTTGCTTTTATATCTCTTCTCACCTTTTTTTTTTTTTTATCATTTTATTTCTCCCGTTGGCATCTATTTATTTTATTCGTTTTTATAGTTTGAGACTCTAAAAATGGAGCTTGAGTGTTGATATTTCCACAGAGTCCGTGAACGTGTTTTCTTTCTAATATTTTCGCTGTGTATTTTGTGTAAATATACGACTCTCTCCATAATAGTGACGCCAGCAGCAGCAGCAGCCTATATACATCAAAACCTAAGATACATATACCACACACCCTTATACCACACCCTTACTGCCCTTAAATATACCACACCCCCTTATACCACCCCCTTACTGTTCTTATTTATACCACACACCCTTATACCACACTCTTACTGTCCTTACTTATACCACACACCCTTATACCCTTACTTATACCACACACCCTTATACCACACCCTTACTGTCCTTACATATACCACACACCCTTATACCACACTCTTACTCTCCTTCTTTTTACCACACCCCTACTGTCCTTACTTATACCACACACCCTTATAACACACCCTTACTGTCCTTACATATACCACACACCCTTATACCACACCCTTACTGTCCTTACATATACCACACACCCTTATACCACACCCTTACTGCCCTTACTTTTACCGCACCCTTATTGCCCTTACTTATACCACACACCCATACTCTCCTTCCTTATACCATATACCCTTACTCTCCTTCCTTATACCACACCTTTAATCTCTTCGTTATACCACACCCTTGCTCTCCTCCTCATACCACACCCTGATACTACACCCCTTCTCTCCTCCTCATACCACACCCTCCCTCTCCTCGTCATACCACACCCTTAATTAATCTCTTCGTTATACCACACCTTTAATCTCTTCGTTATACCAGTTTCATTGACATTTCGGTACGTTATCTGTTCTAGTGTTAATAATCCGCCCCCTTCATTTCAAAATATCTTCACTATCTTTCCAATCCTTTAATTATGATATTGGAAGTAATGTTTATTTATTTTTTTACTACTGTGATGGATTCATATACAGTTCCCACATATTAACGCTATTAATACACCTTATGAAAGAAATTTACTCTTAATATCAATTTACTCTTAATATTAATATCAATCAATATATTTCTTTTTACTAAATTCTGGCTAACTTTTTCCTTGGTTATTTTTTTTATCAGACACTTGTTGATAATTCTTGAGGATATCGAATTTAAATTGGATTATTTCCTAAACTCCAAATAGCCTATTATATACTTAATACCTAAGCTCCTTTTCTTATCGCAAACATTGATTATGAACTGTGTTTGATTTTGTTATGCCAATCACTCAAGTTCACGAATATTCTCCATTATTCATTTTTTTCCCTACATTAGAGAATATGACCTAACATCCAAATTCAAATTGCCCTAATGTAAACTCCTTTATAATCTAAGCAATTGACGTTTATTCATTTTTATCTTACATTTATATTACATTTTATCATATATTTATCTCTTTTATTATCTTATTCATTTTATCAACATAAGTAATTCTCCTGATAAAGTTAATGTTGTCTAGCGTTCCTTCATTATAATAATTGATGCTTTCTTGTATTTTATTTCATTGTAATTTCACTTTTCTTGTAGTTACATTGACACATGCAGCTGTATGGCCTGGATACAGTAACATCAACTTCTTTTGTTATGTCTGGTTACATGTTCTTCTCTACAGTGTAACTCCGCCGATCTTGCTACAGTGATACCCGTTCTGTCTCCTTCACTGAAAATAAAAACCTGATTATTATTAACAGATACAATGACACTTCGTTCTTTCCCTGGCAAATACTGTTAACATCCCATTATTTAGTAGTTAGTGACATTATATTCCTTTTTTTTTTCATTACAGTGATACTCTTATTCTTTGTTGAAGTTACAGTGATCTCGTCCTTCTCTTACTACTGTACCTGATACAGTGACAACCCTCCCTCTCTTGTTCCAATTTTTGTTACGCCCCGCCCCACCTGTACCAGTTACAGTGACGCCCCGCCCCATTCTGTATCAGTTACAGTGACGCCCCTCCCCTTACACTACCTGACACCCGCCCCTCCAGTTACTAAACAGTATTGTTGCCTGCCAGCGTCACCTTGTCCCATCTTGGCCCAGGTATAGAGTCACTCCAGGAGCCACCACTGTCCACTCCCGGCGTCCAAGACACCAGGAGCTGGCGTCAATAAGAGGCCACTGCGTCGTCGTTCCCCGTCACCGTCTCTGTCTCTGTCGTCGAACTCATAATAAGCCGTTTGTATCAATCTTCCATTCCCTCTACCTGCAATAAATCATGCGCGAGTCACCTTGATCTGTCCTCCACATACTTCAGACGTCGCGCTGACCTTAAGAATCCTTGGCTCCTCCCACTCCTGCGCGCCTTGCATCCCCCTCGCGCCGTGACGTCAACAAGCTCAGCCCACCACGGCCCTAGGATGTGTGTGACGTCACCAGACCCAGCCCCCGCCGAGCCACGACCAACAGGAGGTCCTCAGAGTTCTCCGTTTTCTCTCTCAAAGGCAGCCACAACAAAAACGTAGCCCTGAAAATGGATCCGAGCGGTCAGCTGTTGTGAGCAGGGGCCGACTCGGTGCTGCTCTTCGGCTAAGACATCTTTTTGAATAATTTAGGTACGCTAATGGCATAGATTGGTCGTCCGAGAGGTAATATTTGCAGTCCAGTCATAAAGGGTTTTGTGTAGTTCGCCATCCTCATTCACATTATCCTTTAGTCACCAAGGAAACCCGCACAAGAATGCATACAGTTCCTAGCGATTCCTTTACGTAAAATTCTGGACAACTATTATTGGCTTAGATTCATCATACACGTTGACTCGCCTCATCCCTCCAGCTGCAGGTTTTAGACACTCGCTCTGGAGATAAGAACCCACGTTGCAGTTCTTATCACCTGACATCCACCAACCAACCAACAACATCCCGTTCGTTTCCCATCACTTTAGTCGACGACCTGCCGTTGCTTCCCGTACGTAACCTACCCCGTCGCCGACCCTAAGCCAATCACCGAAATATTCCTCTTGTCCTTATCGGCGAAGGCTGAGATATACTACTTGCACCAACACTACATAAAAACCTGCTATATATATTAAAACAGGTGCAGTGCCCCCCTGAGGGATGAGAGTCGGGAATTTTGTTCATTAAACTCTCACACGTGCGGGGGAGGAGGGGCGTCGGCAGGGCTTCAGGGCAACCATACCTTAAGACCCAAACTCTTATGTTAGGGTGTCAGGCCGGTGCAATTATCCTCTTTTTTTCTCTCTTCTCAACGAATACATATATTACGCTTCATAAATCAGACTAGCACATGAAAATTAACTCGCAGTTTGATAAAAACATTACAATATACAAAATACCTCACCTTTAACCAAGCATATTTCAAGGCACGCTTTAAATATTTATTGCATAATTTTTAATGGTATAGCAGACACGAATTTATGGCACAATAAAATTTCGCGAAAAATCTTGTACACTGAGGACTAAATAATTTTTAATATTTAAATTGTGTGATATATTGTATAATACTAATATTAAATATGTAAAATTATTTGCGTCAAGAATAAAATATTCAAGCGACAAGGTCTGCCCGAGAGAAGGTTCCTGCCAGCTGTATGTAACAAACCAACTTAAAAATGACAAAAAAAATCCACTACGTCTCCAATGTGTGGCCCGCGACCCTCACGATGAAAGAGGCAACTGTACTAATAAAATGCATAGGCACAAAATGAGCTTTGTTGTTGATCCTTTTGATAATCTAATGAACACACACACACACACACACACACACACACACACACACGGAAGTCATGTTAGATAGCAAACAAACACTTTATAACATATTAGACTACATTTCTTATCCCCATTTTAAACAGCTATTAACAGAATTTTCAGCCTCACACATTAGAGGAAATAAACAAATAGAAATTAAAAAATGTTTGTTGTGTATAAGAGTTACTTGGGTTTACTGTAGTTGGAATGAGGGAATTCTTATCAACTCTGTGTGATTATTGTTCTCTGTAACTGACGACTTAAGGGGAGAGTACACTGTTGGTAAATCTGGAGAAAATTATTACTCCTACTATTTTAACTATAGGCAACAGGCCACCATTATTTTTGTTCTTCTAGTCCTGTTTCCTGACATATTTTGGAGGAATCAAGGCGCTCCACTGAACTGAAAGTGTATTATCCCTTTAACAAATCTGATTATTAGAGATCATAGCAACATATAAAAGTTTAATATATTTCATTTTTTTTTTTTTTTTTTTCGTAGCCAAATGGAGTAAGTATGAAGAATGTTATGAACTGCAAAGGTATTACGTAGCCTACTACTCATATTGGAGAAGCCTTGCTACTGAAGGCACTCCAAACTGGTGAGGTGTAGCCGTATACATAGAGGCCATTATAGTGGAAGACTAATAGATGATAAAGACATTCATATACTCTACAATCAATCAATGGTGTATGTGTGTTTTATATGTGGAAGTGACAGGATAATCTTCAGCATATGTCAAGCCACGACTGGGAGTAAGTTGCCACCGTCCTTTATAATTATTGATAAATTTTAATTATTGAAAATAATATTATGAATGTATAAAAATTAAAACAAATAGAACAATTTAGAAAGAATGGCATATTATTCTAAGTATTAAATCTAATAACTAACAAGTTATTCATTGAATATTGCATCCTGTTTAGAAATCTGCTCGTGTGTATTTGAATCATGCCTTAAAAAAATTGAGGAGCCTGTGATGTAGTCAGAAAATGGAAGTTACTGAGTTCTTCAAACAATGCCACGAAACACCTTACAAAATTTAGGAGCTGGCTTCGTGGCATATTCAGGAGGAATCAGAAGCCTCCAATTCTTGTATATACGATCGCAGAGTCCTTAATACATTATAGGATTTCATCACCCTCTTGGTATTCATTCATCAGAGAGTATCCCAACAAGTGCCCCATGAGCAGGTTCAATTTCCAGTCCCCCATCTTCTATCTCGCTTCCTTCACTTCATTCTTTTGCTCAGGTTTACCTTTATACTTCCCTCTCCCCCCAACCACTGTACAGACTCCCTCCACTGCCTCCCCCTCCACCATTCCCTCCTTTTCTTGTATATCCCTAACCTATACCAACCCCATTTTCTCTCCCCTTCACTCCCCATAACCCTCTCTCTGGCCACCCAACTTCTTGAATGGGAAATCGTCTTGCTTTGGTAAATTGCAATACACTGATAAGAGTGTGAGGGAAGGAGCGGTGTGAGGCCGTAACATCAGTAATAGTAGGAAGGTGAGGGAGAGAAAGAGGGAGGGAGGGAAAGAGAAGGAGAGAGAGGGAGAGAGAGATAGGTGGGAATGGGAGGAAGAGAGGGAAATTTCATGAAGGTTGTGTCAATTGGTGTGACGGTGGGTAAGGACAAGGGAGTATAGCTGGAGGCTGTGGGTACGACAAGTGGTGGTGGTGGTGGGGGTGATAGTGCAGTGGAGTGATGAGGATGATAGTGTAGTGGTGGGGGTGATATTGATATGGTGGTGGTGGTGGGGGTGATAGTGCAGTGGAGTGATGAGGATGTAGTGTAGTGGTGGGGGTGATATTGATATGGTGGTGGTGGGGGTGATAGTGTAGTGGAGTGATGAGGATGATGGTGTAGTGGTGGGGGTGATATTGATATGGTGGTGGTGGGGGTGATAGTGCAGTGGAGTGATGAGGATGGTAGTGTAATGGTGGGGGTGATATTGATATGGTGGTGGTGGGGGTGATAGTGTAGTGGAGTGATGAGGATGATAGTGTAGTGGTGGGGGTGATATTGATATGGTGGTGGTGGTGGGGTCGATAGTGCAGTGGAGTGATGAGGATGTAGAGCAGTGGTGGGGGTGATAGTGTAGTGAAGATGGTGGTGGTGGGGTTGATAGTGCAGTGGAGTGATGAGGATGATAGTGTAGTGGTGGGGGTGATAGTGTAGTGAAGGTGGTGGTGGTGGGGTTGATAAAGGAGATGGAAGTACTAAGGAGAGATGGTAGGGACTAAAGGGATGAGAATGAAGTATATATATGTGTTAAGGGAAGAGGGAGATGTGACAACGCGAGTTATGCTGGGGTTAAGGGGAATGAGAATCTGGGTGTTGAAGAGAGGAGATGATGGGACGAGTATGTGTCTGTTTGATGATGGAAGAAGTAGGGGCTATAGGAATGGTACTTGTCGTTACAAATGGGAGGTTGAATTAATTAAGGGGAAAGTATTATTGTACAAATGAAGGGAAAAGAGGAGATGATGGGCAAAGATAAAGTAATGATAGGGAACTAAGGGAGGTTGAGGGTGAAGGATAGGATAGGAAAGGAAAGGCTGGTACTAAGGGAAACAGGCTGACTGCACGGGGAAGGTAAGGGAGGGTGGATATATATATATATGCCTTTGTTAGGAACGGGACTTTTGTTGCTGTCTGGGCGCCTCCATTCAAAAGGGCTCCCGGTCGCCTTCTTTTCTTTCACGACTGACAAATGGCGCTTCTGAAAACCCTCCCTCCCTTCGTCAATACGTTTTGTGGCTGGTCCAGGACGCCGTGGTGGTAGGGTGATGACGATCAATATCCGATTATGACTCAGGAATCCATATAGACACGGAGAAATATGATTGTTGTACTCGCAAGCTCTTCTCCTCCTCCTTCCCCTCACCCACCTCTTGTGATTCAACCCCCATCTTTGCAAACCCCCTTCCACCTTAATTCGCAACCCCCTCCCACCTTATTTCGCAACCCCCTCTCACCTTAATTCACAACCCCCTCTCACCTTAATTTACAACCCCCTCCCACCTTATTTCGCAACCCCCTCCCACCTTAATTCACAACCCCCTCCCACCTTAATTCGCAACCCCCTCCCACCTTAATTCGCAACCCCCTCTTACCTTAATTCACAACCCCCTCCCACCTTAATACACAACCCCCTCCCACCTTAACTCACAACCCCTCCCACCTAAATTCACAACCCCCTCTTACCTTAATTCACAACCCCCTCCCACCTTAATTCGAAACCCCCTCCCACCTTCACAACCTCTTTCCCTTTCCACCTTTGCTCCCCGTGCACCTCTCCGTCGTGATTTCCCTACATGCTTCCCCGATAACCCTTCAACCTCCCCTTCTCGATCCCACAACCTTTTCCTAGTTAACTCTCTACTTTAAATTCCCTAGTTAACCCCCTACTTTAAATTCCCTAGTTAACCCCCTACTTTAAATTCCCTAGTTAACCCCCTACTTTAAATTTCCAAGTTAACCCCCTACTTTAAATTCCCTAGTTAACCCCCTACTTTAAATTCCCTAGTTAACCCCCTACTTTAAATTCCCAAATAATATTATCGTCGACTTGCCATCCACCGATTCCCTGCACCGCCTAACCTTGGTACTTCCCTTATTCTTTATCCTTGTTACATTCTTTGTGTATATTATATTACTTCTACTACAGTACACAGAAATATGCACTGTTCACCGCATCCATCTACTGTTATTCCCCCAAACATCCCATTGGTAATCCACCCATGCACCTCCCATTAACAATTCTCCCATCTGCCTTCACAATCCTCCCACCGTCTCCTCCTCTCTCTCCTCCTCTTAGCAATATTCTCCCTCCCACATTTCCTTCCTAATATTCCCTCACATTTCCCTTGCGATTCCTTACACTTCATCCTTGCCGTCATGATCCCCACACCTCGCCAATGTTTAAGGAAACCACACACAGCAATTGTAGCACCAGAGTTCGTAGAGTAGAAGAAGGCGATGACGACGGCGACCAAGTACAAGACAACGATAAAAAGAAAAGGCAAAAATAAGAAACCGAGAGCAAAACAAACGCGAATAATCATTCCAATGCTCCTCCGTGCAATATCCATACCGGCACACACACACACACACACACACACACAACAACACACACACACACACACACACACACGGCGGCGGCAACAACAACAACAGCGGCGGAAGAAAACACAAGGTATACATTTACATAACGTTCTGTTTCACACTCGGCTTCTTCTGTAAATACAATAATCCATTCCCAGCTCAACTCCCTCTCCCCTCCTCTACCTCCCCCCCACTCCCCGGGCTGCCTGTTCCCCGCAAAATACAGTTAGTGTATTCAAATGCGGAACTTCCAAATTTCCTGGGCCCAAAATACAGCAGCAGCGTCGAGGTGTCCGATGTTTGGTCCCGCCTGGCCTGGGTTGGGTTGGGTTGGGTTGGGTTGGGAGGGAGGGAGGGATGGGGGAACGGTGGGTGGAGAGGGAAAAAAGGAACTATCGGGAAAAATATAACAGTGTAGAATTCCAGAGCAACACCGGGGCTTTGGGGAGAGAGAGAGAGAGAGAGAGAGAGAGAGAGAGAGAGAGAGAGAGAGAGAGAGTAGAATAGATAAACTGAGAGACAGATAAACAGACTGACGAAAACGACAGACAGACAGACAGAGAATGAGTTGGAGAAGAGAAACATACATACATACATACAAACATAGAGATAGGGTATAAAAAGAAAGGAAATGGGATCTGTATGAAGTAAAGCAAGAGGGAGGAAACACCTATATGGAGAGGAGAGTACTGTACATATTTCTCTCCTTGTTTAGTTCATATGCCACCAATTTGCACACACACACACACACACACACACAGGAGAAATCACAAAAACCGAGAGAGGAAATTTTGGGTACTATGTGAGGCAAACTTTACTTGGCAATTATGGAGCTGTACATTCAATGGGACTGGTGTATGGGGAAGGGGAAGAGAAGGTAAACTTAGATGACCAAAGTATAAACAGTGAATGCTTTCGACCGTAGTACACTCGCAATCCAAAATTTGTATCTAGGTTTTGTTGAAGTTTCGAATCATTTAACATACTAGGGAACCAATTACACGCTTATCCTGTTTCATATTTACTCGAGTTCGCTTAATACTCGATCAAGCTATTTGAAGCAAGCCTGGATACATATTTTGGATGCATGCAGTTGCGGACACAATATAGACACACATCCATGAAACGGGGCCCCTCATCCATATCAGCGTATTATGGTAGGATGAGACGACGTGTTTATAGTGGCCCGTCCTATGCTCCTATATATATTATGCTCAATGAGGGCCCCGTTGTAAGTGTGTCCATTTCACATGTCCGCAACTGTAACATGAGCAAAAGTACTCATGCGTCAGAAGAATGAAACCGAGTCATTTGAGTGCAATTTTCTGAACCGACACTATAAAGACCAACAAGTATATAGTTTCACCTTGAAGAGCTAATGTTCCGATAAATAATTATTATAACTTTTTGTAAATTTTATGCTCGTAAGAAAAATTAATGTTCTAGGTTTATTGGTATTCTAGAGTGAAAAGTAAAGTAATATCTGGTAATAACAAGAGTAACATTCATACCCTATACATAAATACTTGCAAGAAATATAGCCGTATATACACTCAGTCTGGAAGGCTTGTATAATATAGGGAGGAGTAAAAAAAGTTGGAATTAGGTAACAGGGGTATAAAAATGCCAGCGACACGAATAGCCTCTGTAAGAAGGTATTTCCATTCATAACGATGATCATGGTTGCAATATTCTGACCCCCTCGGAACAAAAAAAAAAAAAAAAAAATTCATGAATATATAAAAGTGTTCAAAGTGTTTCCGAGTATTCACGAGGAGGGAATATTATCTGAATGTAGCGACACCGGGAAAGCTACCAGCAAGGAACAAACGCATTGATAATTTCGTGTTCTGGAATTGGGTAAGGATCTGATGGTGATGGTGGTGGTGGTTGTTGTTGTTCTATTGTACTCAAACATTATCACAAAAACAAATACAGAAATAATAAATTAAATGCAGTGCGTATAATTATGTAAGCTTGAAAACACATAAATCTTTGTATTTGTCTGACTTATGGAAATTAATGGCATATTAAAGTCTTGATAATCATATTAATAATCATAATAAGCTAACTATGAAATATTCGAAGGGCTTATCTCCATTTTATGATTGTATGATATTTAATTGTATTGTTTTTCATATTAATTTTCAGTTAGTACATCAACATTTTATGATGAACGAGAGAAGTGTAAATTAATGAGAAATTGTTGCGCTGAAAACATCAATTCTAATAATTATAACAGTAATTATGTTATAGTGGGGTTATTAATTATGATAAAATTAGTGAATATAATATGAATATAATAAAAATTGTAATGTTTATAATAACGCTAACAGCATTCACTGTATACGAGTAATGCTATTCAATCATTATAATAAATAATAATTGCAATATAACAATAATAAGGATAATGATAATGGTATTATGATAGGCTATTATTGACAACAAATAAATGTAAGGATAATACTAATACTTCTTGCAGCATGCTTACCATTTTCATTTCATTATTACAAAAAATTTTACGATGCGCAAATAAATACATTATTGTGCCGATGAACTTATTCATAATTTTCATGATATACACAGTGTTCTGACAATTACCAGAATAAAAAAAAAAAATTATAGTATTGGTAAAGCATAAATAAATTATTTTTATATAACAATAATAATAACTCAATTATTTATTCAATAGTATATGAAAAGGTAAAGACAAAGAAGAAAGCAGAGGATTGTAGCAACATAGCCGAATAATTTTACTATTATTCAGCACTGGGAAGCAAGGAATCATGGTGTTGTGAACGAAACAAATAGAACGACAGTAAAAGAAAATATTTCAAATATTCAAGTACACTTACATTTTATTCACACTTAAGAAACTGACAAAAAAGCAAAACAAAGACCCTGAAGGAAATTATTATCAAATATAAAAACATTCGCTACGAAAACACGGACAGTCAGAAAGAGCAAGCAATCAGTAAGAAGAGACAGCCAGAAGAGATTACAATCAGCAAGAACAGTCAGTCACAAAGGAAATCAGAGCGAAGGGGTACGAGAAAGAGCTGGAGAAGTTAAGGAAAATGAGGATGGAATGGAGAAGGGATATATACAGTAAGCAAAGCATGAAGGCACAATGGTGAGGTAGGGAGGAGTGTATAGCGGGCCGGGCCGGGCTGAAGGAAGGAAGGAAAGGTCTGAGGGCTGGGATGGGGAAAGGAGACTATGGGAAGGGGGGAAGAGGATAAGGCAAGGAGGGAGGGGAGGGAAAGGAAAGGGGAGAGAACGGAATGGAGGCAAGGTACGTATAGGGAGGGAAGGGTTTGGGGGGAAGGGAAGAGTTGGAAGGGAGAGGGAAGAGTTGGAAGGGAGAGGGAAGGGTTTAGGGGGAAGGGAAGGGAGGGAGGGAAGGAGAGGGTGGTAAAGGGAGGGACCCACCAACTCTGACTCGTCTCCGCGTTGTTCCCTGCCCTCTGGTGGATGCCGAACAAAATAGTATACTGAAAATTTTTGAGGAGGCTTTACAATAGGCTGTGAATGGAGGCCGAAACAGGTATGTGTAGGGCCATAATATGAAGGGAAAGTCTAGGAGGAATGGTGAAGCGTGAGGGAGGTGTCTCTAGATGGTTTGGGAATAGGTGTTAGGGTGGCATAGAGGGAGATAATGCAGAGGAGTGTAGGCGCGGGAAATATGCCGGTGGTAGGAATGGGTTGAAAGGGGCCATTACGGTGGGCTATATAGTTTGTAATGTACCTACCAGGGAGTAAATAAAAGTAGATGTAAGTATGGCTGGGTAGGATGGAGACAGGGAGAGTGAAGGTGAACATAGAGTAGAGATATGAAAGGTAAGTTACTCACAAGCTGAATAATATTGAGGGACAATTGAGGAACGGAAGGTTAGTTAGTGACTCGGGCTGCCCGCTTGTCTAACCAATGTTGTCATCTATTATATTACCTATTATTTAGTTTTTCTCGCTTTCCAAGGTAGAGATTTGTGATACGTATGAATGTATGTTTGCTTGATTATCCAAGTAGTTATTATTTTTGCTCATTTAGGTCTTTATTAATATGATAAAATAACAAGCTAGAGGTTTCAGTGAAAATTTCCACTTGATTTGGCGAGATAACAGTCTGCGCGTTGAAATATTTTGTTTATTATGCCTTTCAAAAGTTCTTCTTCATTCTCTCTCAATTATTGCTTTGTCTATTTAGTTACCCGGATAGTCTAATATTTGAAGATTTGCAGTCCAAGTTTTAAGAAAAAAATTACATATTGACATAATATATTTCAAGAGGAGAAAATGCAACATTTCGGTCCGTCATTGTATTTCCTCCGTTTGAAACATACCTTGTCCGTATGTGGTTATTTCCTTACCATTCATTATTAACAAGACTGTGAATTTATTCCACCCAATATGTAAATGTTATAAATATTGAGAAGTAGGAAAATGGAATATTGAAAGGGATGAGTTTTTTTTTTATATATTATTATTACATATTGCTATTTCATTTTCTTCTTCATGGGTTATTCTATACATACTCATACTTAATATTAAACTTAATTCCTTCAGCATGACGACGTACTTTTAACTCATTAAAGTGCTTTATTTATTTATTTATTATTATATTGCTAAGGGAGAAAGAAGTTCAATGGAGTGGAGTGTCTCAAGTAACACAAGATAGATTAACTTCCTGATTTATATAATATACAATATATATCAAATTTTTTTTCCCTCCACTCAGCTGGTTATAGAGTTATCAGCGAGCGGCGTTACGGTGGAGTTAACTTTATGATTAACTTTACGACTAGGTGTGCTGGGGTGTGACTATAAGGGAGGCCAGCGAGGGTGTCGGAGTGTGGCGAGTAGAGGAAGGAGGCTGGCTGGCTGGCTGGCTGAGTTGGGTTGGATGGGTTGGGTTGGTTGGTTGGTTGGCGTTGCTTGCGTGCGTCTGTCTGTCTGGTGTCCATGTCCCTCTGAGTGGTAGAGTGGGGCTTCGTGGTTTGGAGGGAGGGTGTGATTTTTTTTTTTTTTTTTTTTTGGGTGGGGGGTGGGATAGTGGATGGGAGAACAAGGAGGGTAGGGGGGGGAAGGAGGGGTGTGTGTGTGTATGTGTGTGTGTGTGTGTGTGTGGTGCTGTGAGCGTACTTGCATACTTGTGTGTGAGTTGGTGTGGATGAGTTGTCCCTATAATAATAATAATAATAATAATATTAATAATAATAATAATAATAATGGATTTCTTATTTGAATGCAACCATGGCCAAAAATATACATAATGATAAATGTGATGAATGATATAAGTATATTTGTGATACGCATACATAGTAGAGAGAGTGTGTGTGTGTGTGTGTGTGTGTGTGTGTGTGTGTGTGTGTTGATACTAGAACTGAAGTATTTGCCTTGATGTTGGATTAAATAAACAGTACGAGGCAATATGTGGAGGGGATAATAAAATAAAATCTACACACACACACACACACACACACACACACACACACACCAGTAGTGTTTAGTGTACAATTCTGGTTCTTACAATTCTAAGATAATGAGATTTAATAATGTTTTCTTTATTATACTGTACATTCTTGTGGGCAACTTTGCATGTACAATTTTTCCTCTACTTTCTGCTTTAGTCTCAATTTTCCTGTTCCTCGCAGATCACTTAGAATCGGATCATCTACAAAAATAAAAAAATAAAAAAATAAAAAAAAATTATACACCTCAACCAAGACGAAAGTTCAAGTTATATAAATTATATAGACCTTCAGTATTTGTTTCAATTTTGATTACTGAAATTCTTATGTAGGCTTATTAAATTCGTTGTGGTGAGCGGATGGTAATGTATAAAGTGAGGACATGATAATTATACACCTCGAATAACTAAATATGCTGTATGTAGGAGAGATGTGTATGGATTAGTATTCCTTCATGGGCTTTTTTTTTTTTTTTTTTTTTTTTTTTTTTTTTTTCCTGGTGGGTTTAGTTCCATCCCCTTAGACTCGTTGATGTAAAAAAATCCTGTATATTATTTTTTTTCCCTCTGTGTCTCAATATATTTGTTGACAGCTGTGATCATCGTACTTAGGGTAAAAAAAAATGAGATGTTCCATATTAGTACTGCATAAAGTTAGTACCACACCAATACTACTCTTCTTGTATACTTACTGTCCCACACCAGTATATAGGCCTATACCACACCGTTCCACACCAGTATACCACACCGACTCATACAATACCACACCGTTAACTATCAATACCACACCGACTCATACAATACCACACCGTTAACTATCAATACCACACCGCCCTATATACACCAGTACCACATTGACCCATACCAATACCACACCAGTATACCACACCGACTCATACAATACAACACCGTTAAATATCAATACCACACCGCCTTATATACACCAGTACCACATTGACCCATACCAATACCACACCGTTCCATACCAGTCCCACACCAGTATACCACACCGACTCATACAATACCACACCGTTAACAATCAATACCACACCGCCCTATATACACCAGTACCACATTGACCCATACCAATACCACACCTTTCCATATCAATACCACACCGACTCGTACAATACCACATGCCGTTAACTATCAATACCACACCGCCCTATATACACCAGTACCACATTGACCCATACCAATACCACACCCTTCCATATCAATACCACACTGCTCTACACCAGTACCACACCGCCCCACACCATTACCACACCGTCCCACACCAGTACCTCTCCACCCAATACCAGCAGCAGCCTCTCCCCTCCACCACCACCCACACCGGTCAAACCTGCAACACATTGAACTAGACAATTCCCCCAAGTTAATAATCCTTTGAAATTAAGAACACCTCTAATGGCACAGAGAGTTGTGGTCATAATTTGTAAGCAAGGGCCAGCTAGCTATATCGGTCGACAGGTTCCCCAAGCCAGAACCAGCCAGGTAAGCGGTCACTCACCCAAGATCACAGTGAGGAGGAGAAAAAGTGATGAAGAAACCTGACAGTTGCCGACGTCTCCTTGTCTCTATACCTCCCTTTCCCCTCCACTCCCCTCCCCTCTCCCCCTTTCCCTCCCATCCCCTTCCCCCTTTCTCCCTCTCTCCCCTTCCCCCTTTCTCCCTCTCTCCCCTCCCCCCTTTCTCCCACTCTCCCCTTCCCCCTTTCCCTCTCCCTCTCTCCCCTTCCCCCTTTCCCTCTCCCTCTCTCCCCTTCCCCCTTTATTCCTCTCTCCCCTTCCCCCTTTCTCCCTCTCTCCCCTTCCCCCTTTCTCCCTCTCTCCCCTTCCCCCTTTCTCCCTCTCCCTTCTTGTCATAGCTACCCAGTTTGATCACCACCTCTATACCTGTCACTATCACCACCTACTTCCTTCCCCATTTCTACCATAATTCCTTATTCAGTGTTTACTATGTACTCTAGCTCTTCCTGATCGACTGTCCTTACTCCACCTTCTTTCGCCCCCCTTCCCCTATCTCTCTCTCTCTCTCTCTCTCTCTCTCTCTCCTCTCTCTCTCTCTCTCTCTCTCTCTCTCTCTCTCTCTCTCTCTCTCTCTCTCTCTCTCTCTCTCTCTCTCTCTCTCTCTCTCTCTCTCTCTCTCTCTCTCTCTCTCTCTCTCTCTCCCATGTTAAAATCATATAATCTCCCTACACACAATCTTTGCCGCCCTCTGTGTCTCCATCACCCCCCTCCTTCCCCCCACTGCATGAGGCTTTCGAAAGTGGCCTCCACGTGCTTGGAACCGGACTGATAGATGTTAAGCGGATAACATACTCTTATAGTACATTGGAGTGCCTTCATTCCTCCAAAGTATGCCAGATAACAGGATGGCTTCAACAATAATAATGGTGGCCTGTTGCTTGGAATAGAGTTTATAGAGGAATCGTTTGCTCTAGATTTATCAACACTGTACTCGACCCCCTTAATTTGCTGGCCTGTGTTCCTATTATCTGTCTGTCTGTCTGTCTGTGGGGATGGTGTACAGTTAGTTATAAGGGGGTCATTTGTCGTTGGCATTTTGGAAAGAAGGATGTGAGGAAAACCCAGAATATTATATACCGTAATGTTGCCAATGTTGTTGTTGTTGTTTTTAAAGATTTATAGGAGGACCTTATGATAAACAACATAATGCATCCCTTATACATTTGATTTAGAGAGCATAAGATACATGAGAAGATCCCGTTACTTTTTGCTATGTTTTATGAATGCAATGATGACTGACTAACTTAATCCCACGACCTTTTACATTTACGGTGTTTGAAGGCTGGATAAAGATCACATTGAACCGAACTTATTTATTTTTTACTTTTTTTTTTACTTATTTACTTATTTACTTTTTTTTACTTTTTACTTATTTACTTTTGTTCATTGCATCATTTCATAGAGGTTATTGAACACGTTATTCATTATTAGATATTTTACTTTGAAATTGCTTACCTCAAAATTCTGTGTTTTAAGGTAATGTTATTTTAACGTTTATTGGTACATGGCATGGCGGAGGCTTCAGTAAGAGGTTGGGAGAGAAAGAGAGAGCGAGGAGCCCCTAAAATCCCCTCTCCATCCCCCTCTCTATCACCCCCCTTTTCCTTCTCCTCCCCCTCTCCTGCCCCACCACA